>JAIUZE010073270.1:0-240874 GCA_022085475.1 Heliosperma pusillum | reverse complement strand
GTTAACAATCGGGAATCCAAACTCTATCAATCTTACGCCGCTTGCATCTCACCTTCTAAAACTCAAGAATCATACAAACATGAAAGATCAATACGTCTACAAACAGGCATAATTTCTTAGCACCGTCAATAGTCGACTTCTGTAACTCGAGGCTATACCACAAGGTAGGAAAACATCCTAGTCCTAGACTGATCAGACCTAGCGACAACAGCTATTCCATTCCCCGTCCCATGACATAACCGTACATGAGAAACTCTACTAGGCGACCCCCTAAGCAGAGATGGCTAGTACTTAATCTGGCTCCCTTCCCAAAGCGGAACTCTTAGGATGCCATGCCCCGACTTGGAGATAAGCCCCCCAGGCCGTGACACAAAAGCTATTAACCATGAACTATATACTCGTTAAAGATAGTACGGGCCTATCAATGTCATGGTCCAAGATACTCATTTAGAATTAGAATGGTCAAGACGCCATATACTCATAATTCTCTATGGGTACTTAGTCAACACGATACCAACCATATAATCAAACAGTCACGGGAAAAACATCCTATCATGTGACTAATTACATATAAATCATATTCAAATAACATATCGCCTCATATCTACTAAGGCTAATTCAATAATTAAATAAAACCTTACTTGAAGAAAAATCCCCGACCCGAGTCCCGCGACGGGTCATCAGTCAAAACGGGGCTGACTAGATCTTAGTTTGACCAAACCCGTTTGGTCAAACCGGCTAGAAACAGAGTCTTTACCACATAGACTTAGACATAAAAATCAACCTATTCATTACATGTTATTTTATTAAAACTTCTACCATGCGAGTTAATATATCATACCAAAACCCGTTTGACTAAAAGATATTAAATTAAACTACGATCTCGTATTATAATTTCTAACATGTGAGAAATAATAATTTTATGAAAAACCTTTTAATTAAATATTTTACTTATTAATATTTCTCGCTTGCTAATTATTACAAAACGCGATAAAATAACAATAACTCAAAAACCGTCACAAGTCTAAGTAAGGGGACCCACGGGCTGATTTGGGCCGACTTGACACGGGCCTGGACTGGGCCCCACGGCTTGTTTGGGCCTGTTTTGGGTTGTTTTATCGACTTTACTAAAAACCGTTTCCTAATATTTCCCGCATGCTTTAACATAATTAAAACCCGTCAAAACAACAACATAACAATCAAACATCGACACAACCCAAAGACCAAAACCCGGACCCACCATGGACCGACCCAGACCGGTCTGGACCGGGCCTGAACCGGCCTGAACCGTCTGGTTTGGGTCCGGTTTTCCAGCCACCATTTCGGCCACCACCACTAATCCCACCAAATTATTTCTAACATGTTTTAATTAACAACATCCATTTTTAACAACCAATCTAACCATCCATCATACAAAAATCATGATTATGACAAATCATAAAAATGTGTCAAGAACACTAAACTTGTTATAAATTCATACAACATGATAAAAACAACTACTTATCATGTTACTACCAAAAATCATAAATAACAACAACATGAACAAAAATAAAAGGATGAACCAAAAACTAAAGAAACAAAGGCTATGTAACATATATTCGTCGAGTAACTCGGAATCGTTACCTTAGCTAGCAAAATCAATTAGCACCAAAATAAGAAGTATAAAATAAGAAACCCGTCTTCAAATCTTCTCCTAAAATATACGAGTCACCAAACTCATCTTCAAAATCTTCCCTTATAAGAAATGACAAGAAAAACATTATTAGAATTTAAAACTTGATTTTCCATAATTAAAGTGTTGAAAACGATTTTGTCGGAATTGAAAATAACCGTACTTGAAGATGGAGAGCGAAGAGGAGATTCTAGAAATATAAGTTAGGACGGATTTGAATAAGAAATGAAGGTTTTATGACGATTTTGCTCAAGAACGACGAAGAACGACGAAGAACGATGAAGAACGATTAAAGAAAGTGTTAATTAGATCTTAATTTGATTTATTGTAAAATGAAAAGTTGTTAGTGAGTAAGTGTGAGAGGAGCCGTGTACATATAGAAGAAATATGGAGTCGGGTTTTGAAATTGTTATTACGGGATTGACTCGGGTTTAATAATTATATTACGGTAATTAATTAGATATTATTCGGTTTTATAATAGTTTAATGAAATATCTAGATATTAATTAGATATTATGTTATTGTAAACAAAAGAAAAGAAAATATCTAGCTTAAGAGAGGAGAAAGAGACGTGAGAAAAGAAGAGAAATCGGGTCTGTTTTTAAGCGATTGCGGAATTTAAGTTGACAGACCGATAAAGTTACAAATATCTAAGATATTATTATTAGTTTAATCATATTAATTAAAACATCTAACATGAGTGGAAAATAGGTGACATGGGCCGTGTGACTCATGCAAGAGTCGGGTTCCGGGTTTGTTTCGGGACTTAAGTTGACTCGCGAATAGTTAAATGACGTTTGGGGTTAAATCATAAAAGTTATTCTTTAATTCCGAATAAATTCAAAATAATTATATTAAATTATCATAAATCAAATAAATCTTAATAAAAATAAATTAAATTTATTATTTTTAAATAAAAAATTTCGGTCTCAAAATTACAAGGCAGTCGAAAAAGTCAACGAAAGTCAAAGTTGACTTAAAAATCAAGAAAATTTAGACGACTTAAAAGTCCAAGAAATCAATGACTACTTTAAAAAAGCAATAAAAGTCAAAGACGACTTAAAATCAGACAGTCAAAGATGACTAAAAACGGGATTTTCAGGAAATCTCTCAGAAATTCCAAATACGAACTCGGAATTTCAAAATACGACTCGAAACAATAAATTCTATTTTAAAAACTTAACCTTGCTGAAAAGTATCCTTAAGAAATTTTACTAGAAAAATTGGGTACTTTTCGGGTTGTTACACAGATCTTCTAGACTTGGGACCTCTATCTCTTTAGACCCCGATCTAGAAAGAACTCGGCAAAGGAGACGAAAGTTATTCATCGAAATCTCAAAAGCTTCTGATACTTCAAGTTTAGACCGTATTCATGAGAAATACTCGGATATTCTATCTAATCTTGAAGTAGAAGAAGATCCATTCTCATCTCCATTCACGAAAACCACTCAATCTTCATTCCATCTTCACCTTCACATTCGGAAATGGTTCGACTTTCAGACCATTCCAAACCCACCGCAGAAACACTTCCAAGGGGTATTACTACACCCCAAATCGAAGCCCAAAACTTTGAAATCAAACCATCCTTCATTAACCTCATAGAAAGAAGCCAATTTAGTGGCAATGCCACAGAAGATCCCAACCTTCACATCCAAAACTTCTGTGACTATTGCTCCACTATTAGACAAAATGGAGTCACCCAAGAGCAAATTAGAGAGATGCTCTTCTCATTTTCTTTGAAGGGTAAGGCAAAGTTGTGGATACACAGCCTTGATAAGGTTACTTTAGGTATCACCGATTGGGAGAGCTTAGCTCTTGCCTTCTACCAAAAGTACTTTCCTCCCGAAAAGACCGCTTTGTTGAGAAGTCAAATCACTGGTTTCCAACAAGGGGATGATGAGAGCCTATATGAAGCTTGGGAGAGGTACAAGGACTTACAAAGAGAATGTCCTCATCATGGGTTAGATTCATGGCTCCTTGCCATCACATTCTATAATGGGTGTTATATAGAGTCCCGTCGAATCCTGGATTCTGCTAACAATGGAAGATTTGATCAAATCAATGTTGAAAATGCTCACAATACCATTGAATCCATGGCAATTCACGATTCTCAATATAGAAATTCCCGCTCCATACCATCGAAATCTAAGCAAGAAGACCCCGCTTTAACACTTTTACAAGCCCAAGTAGCCCTTCTCACACAAAAGCTAGAACAACTCCAATCCTTTACATTTCAACAGAGTGACAATGGTGTAAGTAAACTTGAAGCCATAATACTGCAATTGGCTCAAAGGCAAGACACCATGATAGCTCAATTTCAAGAGAGTGATCAAGCTAAGGATGCCGCCATCAAATTGTTGGAAGCTCAAATTTCCCAATTTACCTCTTCTAATACCTACCAAGAGCAGGGGCAGCTGCCTTCACAATGTTACCAACCTCACGAAACTATAAACGCCATTTCCTCGAGCAGTGGTAAGCATAATGATGAGCCGGTGGTTGTTAATGTTGAAGACAAGGTGCCCACATCAAAAGGGAAAGAGCCCGAGATTCCTATTGAGATCAAAGTCCCATTTCCCCAAAGATTAGCCAAGCAGAAGGAGGAGGCAAAGTATGGTAAGTTCCTTGACGTCGTTAAAAACTTAAAGGTAACAGTCCCTTTCCTTGAATTGCTTTCAGAAGTTCCTTCTTACTCCAAGTTTATGAAGGAAGTCCTCAACAAGAAGAGATCCTTCAATGAGGTGAAGACCGTAGCTTTCCCTGAAGAGTGTAGTGCACTCTTGCAAAATAGGTCTCCACCAAAACTCAAGGACCCTAGTAGTTATTCCATCCCTTGCACTATAGGCACATATACCATTGATAAGGCCCTTTGCGACCTAGATGCTAGTGTAAGTGTCATGCCCTTTACTATGTTTGAAAAACTTAACATGGGTGCTTTGAAATGCACTAATATTACTTTGGAAATGGCGGACCGTTCTCTAAAACAACCTATGGGTGTTTTAGAAGATGTGCCCGTCAAAGTTGGTAAGTTTTTCATTCCCGTTGACTTTCTAGTACTTGACATTGTCGAAGACTTTCAAATCCCAATAATTTTGGGGAGACCCTTTTTGCACACCACTGGTGCAGTTTTCGATGTCAAGAATGGGAAGTTGACACTAGAGATAGGAGATGACAAGGTGACCTTTAGTAAAAATGCCACTGTTAGGAGTCCTGTGGTAGAAGAACCTTGTTATGTGCTTAATGTTGATGACTCTTCTATTGTTTCTTCTATGCCTCGATCCTTACTGACGGATCCGGTGGAGGCACATGTTAGTGTTGATTCTCTTGCAGGTGAGCATACTAAAAGCACTACTGCTAAAAGTGCTAGAAGGGGCTATTCTCGGAAAAGCTTAGCATGGATGGAGAATGTAAAGCAGGCTATGATGACAAGCTTGGATGATAGTGAGCTTAAAGATAAAGGATGATTTCAAAGAAAGAAATGGAGTCTAGCAAGACTTTTAAATTGCGCTTCTCGGGAGGCAACCCGTGTTCCTTTTCTTTTTGCATTTTTAATTTTGTATTTCCTTTTTTTTATTGTTAGGATTTATTTTGCAGATGAAAGAGTTTTTGAAGAAAACCTATAAAGACCTTCCTTGTCAAGTCCAAAAGACTAGCTTGGGGGAGTCCGCGCTGACTAGTAAGCTTCATTCTTCTTTCATTTTTCCTTTTTCCCATTAAGCATCTCATTGCATATTTTGTCTTTGTGCTCACATTGAGGACAATGTGATGTTTAGCTTGGGGGAGGGATTGCATTTTCCCATTTTGCATTTTGTTTATATATTTCAAAATTTTGAATAAAAGAAAGAGAAGATTTTTGAGAAAATTTAAAAATTTCTGAACACAATTGAATGCTTTTCATGCTTTGCTTGCTTGTTTACTATGCTATCATGTTACATTTCCCAAACTTAGATCTTTCAAAAGATAATGATTCAATATTCATTGAATTGTGCATACATGGGGAAGTCTTGTACACAGTAGGCATAGAATGAATCTATAGATGAGTAAGCTTGATATTGACATTTGGCAAATTACATATATTGTAAGGTAGAACCTCCTTAGGCTGGTACATCTATACCCAGTCTCATCTAGGTGTGAGTAGTTCTCCTTGTGATGTGTGTCATGTCAAAACGCATAAGTATGGTTCTCATTTCATTTCTATAAGCATTGCATTCATGATTCACTAAGATTTGAAGCCTTTTTCACTTTGAATTACACCTCAAAGAAAATCCCTTCATACAAATGCTTCACAAAATAATAGCTACAGATAAAAAACTGCCTACCTTTTGAGCTAGTAGCTAGACTATGGTGTATGGGTGCTCTTTTGAGAAGGTTTGTTCTTATATGTCAAAGTGAATTTGGAAGAACGGAAACGTTCAAGAAGTGATGTTATGTTCAGAAAAAGAAAAAAATGAAATAGAAAAAGAGAAAAAAAAAAAGAAATTGAAAAAGAAAGAAAAAGAAATAAAAGAAGAAGTTGTGAGTATCTCCGAAGAAATGTCAAGTCAATATTCAGAAGGAGTTTACCCTTGAGTTTCGTGTGTAATAATCGTTTTTCGTCTTCTGGGAAGTTGATCGAAAGTTTGGATTGAGTATTCATTTATCATTGGTCAGTTGCTAGCTCATTCTAACCTTCACATGACCATAACTGTTTGTCCACCTTTCACCCATTTCCCAAAGCCTTCTTCATTACTTTTTCGGCTTCTTTTCTATGTGCATTGTGATCTTTGACTTGTGTTTTGAATTGTTTACCATATTAGACTGCGGACACATTTTCATAAGTCGTAGATAGGTGAGTGTCTCAAACATTTACACATAAAGAAATCACCTTTTACATACAATGAGTGTTCGAGTGTGCCGTGAGAGTCCATTTGTCAAGAGATCATGCAAGAGCCGAAAATCTATAGTGAAATTCTTTGTGCTACGCCGTTATGTAAATCTCAGCCATGTTTATGTATCATTCTTAGCCCACGTTGTTTTTGGGTTATGATTCATTATGTTTTCAAAGTTTTACGTTGAGATTTGTTTCTTGATGGTATAGTAGCCAATGCTTGCAACCTTGTCCCGGTATTGTTTGTTATGTTTGCTTGAGGACAAGCAAAGGTTTAGCTTGGGGGAGTTTGATAAGTGAATATTTGTATGGGTTTAACCCCCAGTTTAGCTCGGTTTTGTATGTCATTTGTGCTTTGTTAAGCCATATTATGAGCTAATATCGTCTTCTAGGCGAATTCCTCTGTTCTAACCTGTTTTGTAGGGAAAGTGACGTTTCTACGCCCTTTTTCTATATTCCCGAGCATTTGCCTAGAACCCGACGATTCGAAGAAGCAAGCTTGACCAAGTGAAATGCATTTCAAGAAGGTTCACTAATTCGAAAGAGAGAAGAAGCAAGGACGGTTTCGTAGTTGTCGGAAGATCAATCAATTAGGAGGAAGAATTCATCGCTTTACATCATATCCAAGCAACAAACCCGATTGTAGAAGTCAAGGGGGATGTTGGAAGTCAAGTCAAAGTAAAGGAATATGAAGCGTTAGTCAATTGCTTCCAGAAGACGAAATACCCGATCGGATTTGTGTGTACCCGATAGGGTTTACGTGCTGCTTCGAGAAAACGGTGTTTTCTTCCTACTTTTGTCCTATGTGTTTAATGCCCGACCTCTTCTCCACGAAACCCTAATACTATAAATAGATGCTCTAGCCCTCATATCATATCACACACCTTTCTACAATCCTCTTCTCTTCTTCTTACAATTCTCCTTAGATTAGAAGGAAGGGGGAACTAGCCTCCCTTCTCTCATTTTCTTCTTCTTTTCTTAGTTTATTTCTGTCCTTTAGCTTAGATTAATAAGGATTTCATCCTTGTAATCTCCTTTGTGTGATTCAAGCGTTGCAATTCAAGGATCGTTTATTATATGCAAGGATTTTCTATTATTGTTATCATTGTCGTCATATAGGTATTTCTGTTTTATCCCTTGTTTAATGTTCTTATTGTTTTCCATTTGATTGTTATTCGCTTTACATATTGTCTTAGATTCATTTTAGTACCGTTATAATCGTTGTTTCATTTCCTAGATTATCAATTAAGCGTCGTTATTATCACCATATAAAAAGTCAAAACCAAATAAACATGTCTATCCTAGTTTTCATTGCTAATATCATTTTAGACATAGATATCATCATGAGTGAGTAGTCATCCTTTCTAGGGTGTAGGGTAGCCATGTTAGATTGATTAAAAGATGTTAATTGGATAAAGGAATTGTGCCTTTAAAACATTGTGTCCATGCATGTTTGGAATGTAATGATAGTTAACGATTTCTAGCTAAAATCATTTGACTAGTATGGAATTCTTTTCCAAGGTAGATATACAGAAATTGAATAGACAAAGCATGACATGGTAGATTAAGACCTAGTAAATCGCACTAAAAGCCTGCTAGACCATCTGATCTATGATTGTAATGAACACGCCATTCTTACGAACGCTCAATGAATTATTTGCATATCCTAAATCCAATTTCATCAATATATCAATCTACATGTGTGAACCTACTTCCCTAGATGCTTTTCATTACTTGCTTTACTATTTTTATTTTTTTATTTTGTTTTTATTTATGCTTTATATTAGTTTAGATATCAAAAATCTCAAAACCCAGATAATCATTAGATAGAACTCAATTGCGAGACAATTCACATTCCATAGGAAACACCATCTCCCTGAGGATCGACCCCTACTTCCCTAATTACATTAATATGTTATTAGCCTAGTCTGGGTAATTTATCTTTGTATTGGGCTTGCGACAGGCCCGATCAAAGATGCTTAATGTTGAGCTTTAACTCTGAGATTATAGCTTCATTAGCTATAACTTTAGACTCAAGAGCTTCTTTCTCAACATTTGTCATGTCTGAAGTTATAGCTTAAGTTGCCATAACTTTAGACTTGAGCTTTTTCGCTTTGGCCTTTAGAAGTTGGTTTTCCTCAGCAATGTCAAGGATTTGTTCCTTAAGATCTTTTAATTCAAGACTCTGTTCATGACAATGATTTAAGGCTTCTTCAAAATACTTAATTAAAGACTTCTTAGATAAATTCTTAACTTGCTTTTTAAGTTCAAGATGACTAACCTCTTCATCATCTTCTGAATCTGGTTCTGAATCTGAGTTGCCAACAAGACATCTCGGATTCGTTTTCATTGTCACTGTCTGAAATTAGGTCAAGACTGACGTTGCTTAGACACAAGTTGGCGACTTCTTCTTCCTCTGACTCGTCGTCCTCTGTGTCAAGATCCCCCCAGCAATAAGCCATCATAACTTGCTTGAATTCCTTCTTGGTTTTGTCTCGTTGATTTTTGTCTTTGATTTTCTTCCATGTGGGGCAATCCTTGATCATGTGGTCATTATCCCCACATTTGAAGCAACCACGACTTGAGAGAGACCCTTTTGACTCAATTGGATTCTTGTAAGATTTGTTAGTGTTATTGTTAAACGTTTTCCCTTGTGGTTTATTAAAGAATTTTTTCTTAAAACGTCTAGCAAATAACACTGTTTCATCTTCAAGATCCGAATCTTGTCTTTCACTAGATTCGGCTTCTAAGGCCACTTTCTTGCTATTACAATCATTTGCCTCATCCTCATCAAGAGTAATCTCGTGAGCCATTAGGGTTCCGAGTAGCTCTTGATAAGATAGGTTAGATAGGTCTTTACATTCCTCAATTACCGTCACCTTAGATCTCCATCGTTTAGATCGACTTCTAAGGATCTTCCTGGCAATTTTCTCGGAGTCAAAAGTTTTTCCAAGATTTTTCAATTCATTAATGATACTAGAGAAGCGAGTGGACATGTTGTCGAACGATTCATTGTGTTCCATAGAGAACAATTCGTATTTTCGCATCAGTAGTGCAATACGTTGCTTTTTGACAAGAGTTGTCCCCTCATAGGCTAACTTTAGACCATCCCATATTTCCTTGGCAGTGGAGCTAGATGAGAAACGATCAAATTCAGTATGAGTCATGCCGTTTTGCAACAGACTGATAGCCTTTGAATTTTTCTCAGCTTTCTTATAATCTGCCTCAACATAGTCATCTTCTTTCTTTTCGACGCGAGTGCCATTAACAGATCCAAGCATGATCTTATTAGGGCCATTCTTGATGATTAGCCAACACTCCCAATCGTTACCCTTTATGAAATGGGTCATCATATTTTTCCATAAACTGTAGTTCTTCCCATCGAATACGGGACACTTCAGATGTTTGGAATCCATTAAAATAAAATTAAATGCAGCGGAAAATAAATAAAAATAAAAGGATAAACGGATCAGACTCCTTGCTGTAAGGCAATCAAGAGCACGAGGCTTTGATACCAATTGTAGAGTCTATTGATCGAATACGAAAGAGGGGGGTGAATTGAGTATTAAAAACTAGCCCCACTTTTTCGATTTATATGATATGTAATTAATTATTTGATCTTATGAACTAAAATCAACTAATTAACTAATCAAAGTAAGCGCAAGTAACGAAATAACGAAAAGTAAAGAGAGTAGAGAGAGGCACACGGATTTTTGAAGTGGTTCAGTTTCACACGTTGAAACCTACGTCCACTATTCTCGATTAATAATTTTTTAGTATCTTTCTACGGATTACAAAAATTATCAACTCACTCGTATAATCAACATTATGATTATAACTCAAGGTGAGTATCACTAAATACTCTATACTATCTTACGCTAATAAGAAAGTACAATATAACTCACACAAATTCCCGTTAAAGAATTGTAAGCTTATAATGATGTACTATTATCCAATAACGTATTTCACTCAAGCGATTGATAATAATTGATGTACGACTCTTTTGAAAAACAAACTCTAAAACATAATAAATATTTTGCTCAAAGGTTTGCTTTAAAACGATTTTGGAAAATCAACACAAGTAATATGTGTGTCGTGTAGTTCTTGTGTATTTCGTGTTGTACTCGTGTGTTTCATAATTAAGATGTGAAGGAGTATTTATAGTAATAGAAACATAGTAGATCTAAAACCCTATCTTAATATTTAAGAAAGATATTTATCTTTAATATCATAAAATAATATTTGCTCATCTTTTAGAAATATCTTTATCTCAAAATATTATTTGGTTTATCTTATAGAAATATATCTATCTTTATATCTCAAAATATTGTTGTAAAGATATAGTAGAATCCTAGATTAGGTAAACAAGGGAAACAACCTAAGGAGGCCGAAATCCCTAGTCTCACGAAACCCTAGGAGGCACACAACCCTAGGTGGCACAATCCCTTGGTTTACACGAAACCCTAGATGGCTCAAACCCTAGGTGGGCTTATTAGGTTAACAACAAATTGAGATAGAATATATTAGAAACCCTAGATAGCATGACAACTCATAAGTTGTATTACTAACCAATAGAATCTCATAAATATATTCTCTATTAAAACTTTTGATAAATATAAAAATACTCTTTCACTTTTGAAAACATTTAAAACATTTTATTTCCAAAATCATGCATCAACATTTATCATCCAAAGTTATATGCTAAAGCTATAACTTTGAACATAAAACCTCTCGAATGGAATAGTTACCGAATGACGACCTATACTATCTAATCTTCACAAAGATCTTCAGTATACGAATCATCTCTTCATCTTGATCACAAAGACCCTCCATCTTGAGTCTTGTGTTATTTGAGATAGATCTTGCTTGAAGCGATTTTCTTTAAAGTTATGACTGAGTAGCTATAACTTCCATGTCAACTTCCAAAGTTATTCCTGAAGTTCTTATAACTTTGTCTCACAAACTTTATCAAAGTTATGCCTGAAGTTCTCATAACTTTTATCTTTCTTCTCATAATTGTTGATAGCTATAATAAGACTAAAGCACACAATTACACGCATATGATATATTAAGTAAAGCACATTATCAAGTAAGCACATGTCATTATCAAAACTATAAAATTGGTCCAACAGATTCCGAACCAGAGAAGACTCTCCGAGCTAGACGAAACTTTTGGAAGGAAATTCAAGAAGCGGGAGACTTGAGTACGCTTGAAACATTTTACGCCGAATTCGTCGCAGAAAAACCGTCCTTAGAAGAGGATACACATATTTCTGCACCCATTACAACCATGTCTACTCTAGCCAGTCATTCGGAGCCTATCGTTACATCTATTCCCAAGGGATTTCAACTCCCTACTGCGGGTAATAGTACTTTTGAGTTTCGTCCATCTTATATCTCTTTGGTGGAGCGAAACATGTTTGGAGGGAGCCCTACTGAGGATCCTGCTAAGCATATGGAGAAATTCACCAACTATTGTTGTTCTATCCCTTTAACGGGTGGGGTAACGCAAGATCAGATTAAGTTGGTGTTGTTTCCCTTTTCACTACGAGACGAGGCAGAAGTGTGACAACCCTCGCGAATGCGGAAATATAAAACATACAAGCATGTGAATTATATAGCGGAAATATGAAGTTTTTAAAACTTTTATACATGCAATAAGAAATATACGAGGAGTGTCAAATATTACAAACCAAAGTACGAAATAAACTACAACAAGAGACGAAGTCTCTCCAAATGTTAACAAAGTAAAAGTGTTTAGCAAACAAGCTAAAATCGTCTAGAGGTGTTTCATCCAGGGACTACGCCCGCTAGCTCACACCCGAACCCAAAATATCATAGCAAAAAGCCATCCAAATCAAGCAACCTGTTCATCCATGAAAAACATGAACGCCACAGTCAGTGGGGAGTAACTCCGGGTTCTCCCAGCCATATCACATTAAACGTACATAAAAGGAAATACAAAATAGAAGCATGCATATATAGATATACATGTGAAATACGATAAGGATAGATAGGCAATTCAATATATAATGATAAGAGCATATGGAATACAAATCCGAATCCATCATGCTATACAAAGACTCGGGGAAGACACTCTTAGGCAACCGAATACGCTCACTAGGGCTTGCATCTCACCGTTAGCGGTATAAGTTTGATAAGATTGAGACTCGACAAATAAACCATGCCAAGTCATGGTATGACCATGAATAATCAATCATGTAATCACCCATCCACACATAACAATACAATGACGACCTCTCTCACGGTAAATGAAACGCACTAGCACCGTGTACATGGCAAGTATGATTAACAGGCATCCACGGGAGAAAAACATTCCCTGAACGCATATACGATTCAATCCATTTCGTATATGTAGACTAATTTCCTCCGGTAGGACGACGATAATAATACGGTCCTAGTCTAAACCTGGCCAGACTCTCGGAATAACGTGTTCCGATTCGACATGCGATAAACGTTTCGCATCCAAGACTCGGTCAATCATAGACGCCGAGTACCCCAAATTCGGTCGATAATTCACGAAAGAGGCGGAAAAGAGCACAAGCCTCATAACAAGCGGTATGCTACATGCAAATAACACCACCTCGCAAGTACACAACATTTGACGGCCGGGTCGATCAACGCATAGCGTTCGCCTCCCAACAACGTCGTCGTATGCCCACTAACACATGCAATTAAGCAGTAAGATACCTCCCCGTTCTGACATTTCAGCCTTACGAACGTGGAGGTAGCCAAGGGGATGAGAGCACAAAGCACAAGACAAAATAGTGCTCAAACCGTAACATTTGTAAAAACCGACTCAAAGTGGGACATACCAAAAACCGTCACAAAACATGTGATTAGGGAATTATATAAACTTAACTATGATAAAAATGAATCAATACATGATACATAAGCATTAGAACAAGTTTATGAAGTATAATGAATAAAAACATAAATCACCTCTCCAAAACAACGTTGTTTGGAAACCAACTAAAACAAGGGTCCACTTCAAACGGTCATAACTAGAGTTCTAGACATGAAAATACAGAAATTCCAAATGGAGGTGATAGCTTATCCTCTTACGGTTCCAACGGGATGTCACAAGCCCAAAACAAGCAAGTAACAAAGGAGATATGATCATTTTACAAAAAGGGGTCAGTGCAGGAAAATTGCAGTCGGCCGCGCGTAACGCAGCCAGCGCCACCACGACGCAGCTTGCGTCCTACGACGCAGCCTACGTCCCACGACGCAGCCTGCGTCCCACGACGCAGCCAGCGTCCCACACGGGATTCAGGAACGATCAAAACCAACATGTTATCAACAACAAAAATCCTCATTTATCATCACAAACCATCAATTCTCATATCAATTAACAACTAACAACATCCATCAACAACAACACAAGTCCTAAGCATACTAACCATAATCTAAATACGATTACTAGCATAGAAAACACATAAAACACGTAAATGATATCGAGTAACCCTTCACCGTTACCTTTACGCGTCTTTAAACGATTTCTAAACCTTCCTCCACTAGATAGTAAACTTTGTCGGGGTCTAGAAAGTCTCCACCTAAACAAAGACGACAAAAGATGAATATAATTCACCTTTGAGAAAGACGGATAAATTGAAAAGCGAGAAAGACGGTAATTTTATTACCAATACGGATAGAGGAAGATGAGAGGGGAAAAATAAGACGAACTTACGTGAATTTGAGCGAGAAACGAATGAGATATGATGATTCAAAGACGGATCAAAAATGGAGGCTAGGTTTCTTTGGTTTCTTAGTGAGGAAGAAAGAAGATGCTGAGTTGTGAGGGAAATTAGGTTATGAGGGGAGTATATGTAGAGTAAGTGGAAAAAAGTCAAGAAAAAGTCAAAGTCGCCTTAAGACGGGATTCACATGGAATCTCGCGGAAATTCCAAATACGAACTCGGAAATTCTAAATTCGACTCGGAAAAATAAATTTACGATTAAAACTAAATTTCATTGAAAAGTATCCGTAAAATATTTTCACTATAAAAATAGGGTACATTTGCGGGTGTTACAAGAAGATTGGTTGAGTGAGTTAGATATGGCTGCACTTGGCATCACCGATTGGAATTCTTTGGCTCTTGCATTCTACAAAAGATATTTTCCGCCACAGAAACCCAATGTCATTCGAAGCCAAATCACAAGTTTCAATCAAGGTCCCAATGGGAACTTTAATGAGGCCCGGGTTCGCTTCAAAAAGATTGTCAAGTCTGTTCCACATCATGGTTTTGATACTTGGTTCCTATGCAACCAGTTTTATAATGGGTTATATGATGATCAGAGAACATTGCTAGATTCTGCTGCTAATGGGAGATTCCAAAATAACACTACTGATGCTAATGCTTGGAAGTTGATTGATGAGATGGCTACTCACACTGCTGAGTATGGAAATCCCAGGGGTAATGTGAGGAGAGGAGGTTCGGACAATGCCATTGTAGCTCAGTTTAAGGCATTAACTGCTAAAATTGCCGAATTACAAACTTCAAAATCCTTGGAAAACAAACAAACGATTCATGCCATGGTTCAACAAGAGCCAACCTGTGAAAGATGTGGTACTATGGGGCATAATGCAGTCGATCGTATGAGTACAGTTGATCAAGTACTTGCTTTTCAATCCTTTAAGCAAGGTACATCGTACTCTAACTTTTATAATGAAAGGACGAGAGAACATCCCAATTTTTCCTACTGAAGTCAGAATGTTCTTAATCCCACCCCACCGCCACCTCAGCAACAAGGTTCCTCTTATGTGATTCCTCAAAATCGCAATTCCCAAGGAAACTATAACCGTTCAAATCAAGGAGGCCATAACTTTCAACAAGCTCTACCTCCACCACCTCCAAGTAATGATATGGCGGAATTGAAAGTCATGTTGCAGCAAAGTCTTATGATACAACAAAAGCAAGATGCTCATATCTCTCAGTTAATAGCTCATAACAAGATGGTTGATACTCAAATTGCCCAATTGGCAATTCAAAATCCATACAAACAACCGAGTAATCTTCCTCCTCAAGGACACCCTCCACGTGAACAAGTCAATGCTATCACCTTGAGGAGTGGGACCCATTACAAATGCCCTGAAATGATAAGGGATGAAACCAATGAAAGTATGGGAGTTGCTGGTCAAAGTTCGAAAAACTGCGAAAAAGAGGCTGAAAAGGGGGTTGCTTGATCGAGCAACACCCCTATGCTAGATCGAGCTACACCCCTATGCTCGATCGAGCAACACCCCTATGCTCGATCGACAACCTATGAAAATTCCGAAAATTCTGCTCGGGAAGTTTCTGAAAGTTATTGTTCAGAAAAACTCGATCGAGCAACCCCTCTGCCTGATCGAGCAACCCCTGATCAGGATGATAAGTCTTCCAATTCATCTTCCAAAGCCAAAGAAGCTGAGCCAATTGCCATTGCACTTCCCTTTCCGCACCGCCAACATAAATACAAGCTTGATAAACAGTTTGGGAGGCTTATGGAAGTGGTCAAAAATTTGCAAGTGAGTGTCCATTTTATCGAGTTGATCACTCAAGTGTCGGCCTATGCAAATTTTATGAAGGATATATTGATAAGGAAGCGGTCCTTTAATGAAGTGGAGACGGTTGCATTTACTGAGGAATGCAGTGCTGTGTTGCAATCCAGATCACCACCTAAGCTAAAGGATCCAGGGAGTTTTTCTATTCCTTGTAATATGGGTTGCTTAGCTATAGATAAAGCCCTTTGTGATTTAGGGGCTAGTGTTAGTGTTATGCCATTTTCTATATGCAAAAAGTTTAATATGGGTCAACTTACTGTTACAACCATGACCCTACAAATGGCCGACCGTTCTATTAAACACCCTTTAGGGATTTTAGAAGACGTACCGGTTAGAGTAGGGAAATTTTTCATACCAGTTGACTTTGTTGTCTTAGATATGGCTGAGGACACCCAAATTCCTATCATCTTGGGACGACCATTCCTCCATACTGCGGGGGCGGTTATAGATGTTAAGAATGGGAGACTTACACTAACAGTGGGGGATGACACTATTACTTTCAACTTAGAGCATGCAATGAAACACCTCATGCTAGAAGAGACATGTCATAGGATCGATATTGTGGATTTGAATGTTGATGATTGTCTCTCTTTATGCTTTAATAGGGATCCTCTGGAGATCGCCTTAATTTCCAGCACTGCTGAAGCTGGAAGCTCACGGAGTAAGGAAGCGGTTGAGATGGACGAACTGCTAACAGGAGAAGAATTCCAGTTACAAAGGTTGTATAGCTTAGGTAACCCTCATACGGTTACCGAGATCCCCATTCATCCTGGCTGATGAGCAGTCGTGACAGCTGGTCACTACTCCCCCATTTTGCAGCTGGTTTGGGGGAGGCTATTATTCTATACAGCTGGTACTATCTATCCTTGTACTTTCTTCTATTGTATTTTGATAAGTGATATTTTGTACTAATTTATCCCCCGTTTTAGCTCGATTTCCATACGATTTATGCACTTTGTTAAGTGATTAACGAGCTAATATTGCTATTCTAGTTGTTTTGCGTGTTTTGACTCGTTTTATAGGAAATGAAGCGGTTTTGCTATATTTTCCTACTTTATGGAGCAAAGGCACTAGGATACGAGCTTTCAAGGAATTGATGATAGCCAGTTCACGATTTGATTACGATTCCGCTACATCCTTCCTCAATTGGATTTATCTTGGACTTTGGCTTTGAACTTCAAAAGGAAACATCAACCCAAGTCAAGAGAAGATCAGCCCAAGCCCAATTCCTTATTGCATTGACCAAGACCAAGGCATAGGATTCCGTGCCTAAGACGAAAAGACGGAAGAATCCACCTTGCACATTTACCCGATCGGATTACCATTTACCCGATCGGGTATTTCTGCAATTGGACGTTACTTAGCTCTTCTTCAACCGAGCTTAAATGTGTGATTTAATGCTTTGACTAGGGTATGAATTTGGACGAGGGATCAGCAGCCATGCAGCCCATAAAAGCCAATGATCATCACACACAATTATCCATCCATTATCATCTTTTATATATATCTCATCATCATACTTATCTCTTATCATCTTTTTATCTTTTAGCACACTTTCATACAATAACACATTTCATAGTTTATTTCTTTCTTACAAGTTTAGAATATAGTTTATTTCTTAGTGTTTCTCTAGTGTTTTCATAGCTTTTGTTATTGGATATTTGTTTTTTACTTTCGTTCTTATATATTCATATTCCAAACTCGGTAATTCTCTATCTTTTACTATGCAATTTTCATCACGAACCTTAAACTAATTAGTATTGTTTTCATATTGTTGTTGTTTGGAAATCAATCTAAAATTAATCTAGTTAAAACCAAAATATTGTTTAGCATGCCACATTACATTTTACCTAATCATATAATCCTAAAAATTGTCATTAGAATCATTATTAATATAATCACCATAATCACTTTAGTATTTATATTTCATAGTCTAATTTTCTACATCTTTTTCTTATTAATTTACTTAATCACATGATCACATAAATTAGATATAATATTGTAAGATTAACATTATGTAAATAAAATAAATAGAGTTGTAATATTGAAATGATTTACGAGTTAAATGAATTAAAAGAAGAGTAGATACCAATTGAACCATCTAGTTGTTTCTTCCTTTGGTCATGCCAAATTCTATAACTTGTTTAGTGGTCATAAACAATTGTTTGTATTAGTCAATTTCTATCTTTATAACGAGAGTTGGGATGGGAATTAGGACTGCCAATAGGGGTTTAGTGACTTAACCATGCTGAGAGGACGTTAGGACCCACTAAAAGGTCGGTACGAATCCGAAAGGAATATACCGCTACAAGGCCTAGACAATCATAGTAATTCTAATGTTGGTATCAATGAAACTTTTAATTAGTTTTACATGTATTTCTCTTTCACTATTTCAATTTGATTAGCTAGTTTATTTTACCGCTTTAGATAGTTTATTTTATTGTTATTATCTAGTTAGTTTACTTTATCGTCTTTCTATTTCCGTTCTTAGATAGTTTACTTTATTATTGTTATCTAGTTTATTAGTTTAGTTAGATAGCTTTTCAATATTGTCATTTAAATATCGCCTTTAGTTAGAATTTAATTGTTGTCATTCGGATCAGAGAACTTCCCCGATCGAGTACGTGACAACCCGATCGGGTAAGTAGTCTGTTTTGAGTTTTACATTTTGCAATTTACATATTTGTCATTTATATATCGTCATTTACATACTTGTCATTTTATTTTATGTTAATAGTTTATGCAACCACCTCAAATGACTCGAACTTAAATGAAAATCAATCCATAGCAATTCATAGTTAACACGTACTCCCTGAGGATCGACACCCTACTTCCCTAATTACATTCCTTATGTTGTTAGCCTAAGTGCGGGTAATTATTTTTGTATCGGGACCGCGACAAACTCGATCATATTTTCTTTTAGTTATCTCCCATTCCCCTTTGTTAGTTGTGTCCTTTAGGTTGCTGCTGTTGGTTGATATGTGATTGTTGTGCTGTTAGCGTCACACTGAGGACACTGTGACATTTAGGTTTGGGGGAGAGTATTTATTTATGTTGTGTGTTTATTTATGTTGTGTGAAAGAAAAAAAAAACCATAAAAATTGAAAAATTTACAAAATCCAAAAACATGTTTTTTATTTTATTAGGTCGAGTCTTGGTGAAGTTGAATAACAATGATGATAACTTGCATTGTTTCTGCATTTGAATCTCAAATAAGTTGTCCATGTACATTGTTTTGACTTACTACTTTTGAAAATAAAGCTCATAGGACAAGTCTTGACCGTTTTTGACACGCCTTATGCTAATTAGATTTGGCCAATTTAGTTGGCAAACCACTTAAAATTCTGAGGTATATAGAGCTTCTTAGGCCATGAACATCGATAAACTGGTCTCATTGTCTTTAGGCTTGAGTGTGGTACTCCTTGTGGAATATGTAACATCAAATTGCATAAGTGTGACATTCGTTTCTTGATACTATACGCGTTCGTCTGATAAGTGCATGAGGAAAGGCGGTTCTTTTTGTTCAAATAAGTCTCACATAGCCAAAAAGACTTGATTTTATACCCTTATTATTGAGTTCTTTATGTTTAGCCAATTTGAGCCTTTTGTAGCCTGTTTTATAACCTATCTAAAAGCTACATTCCTAAAACTTGCCTACCTTATCGGGACAGTCGCAGTTGCATGTTTTTCTTATCTACTTGTCTACGCGATTTCTGAAAAAAGAATAACAAATGGGTGTAGCAAATATGTTGGCAATTGTGTCATTTATTCCCTTTGTTGAGAAATGTTGTGAAGTAAAAGATGTGATGGAAAAGGAAAAAAAATGAAAGAAGAAAAAGAAAAAAAAAAAAAAAAAAAAAAAAGAAAACGAGGAACAAAGAAAAAGAAAAAATATGTTGCTTCATTGAATTGTTCAAGGGATAATGAAAGAGATTATACTAGAGTCTAATGCATATATTAGAGAGCAATTTCGATATCTCTCTTGTGTTGTCAAAGTTTAAGATGATTTCTCTAGTCAGGTGCCGGTTTGTGCTAGTCTTGTAGATTTGTTTTGGTAAGTGTCGCTGCGACTACCGGTCTTAGCCTCACATTTCCATACGTGCCTTGGCACAATCCACTTCTATACCTTCACCCATTAGCCTCCCTTTTTGTCCTGATTCATGTACTTTATAGCGAATGCATATTAGTTGGGGAAATTACTATCACATTAGAATGCATGCATGTTTCATAAGTTGAGTGAGTGTTTCTATTTCTTTCTATCTTCACAAAACTCACCCTTACATAAACTTATGAGTGCATGAGTGAATCCGCGAGAATCCAACAAATTGAGCCTTGCAAGATTGAAAGGTATTTGGTTTTTGTCTATACTACGGTATCATGTAAAATCTTGGAATATGAGCTGCGTTTTCTATTTTACCGTGCCTTTGAATTTGTTTTATTGGTACAACTTGGTCATTACTTTGTTATAGATATGGATAGCTTGGGATTTGTATGTGCATTTACATTAGCTTTGAGTTTTTCATTCACCATTTGTATGTTTGTCCTTGTATATGTTGAGTGCTTTGCTTAGGGACAAGCAAAGGATTGGTTTGGGGGAGTTTGATGATCCTTATTTATATACATGTTTTATGCTTTCCTTAAACACATATAACTCGATTTACCATCTTTCCTTGCTTATTTCTATGCTATTTTAGCTAGAATATAGATTCTGCCGCTTCTATTATGTTTTAATGCAGATTGGATGCATTTGGAGCTTTTTGAGTAGATATGAAGCATGGCGGAGTCGGATCGTGGAAGGTTAGGCACGGGAATCGAGAACGAAAGAGAAGAAATGAAGAAAATCGAAGAAACGAGCGAAAAGAAGGGATGCTCGACCGAGCATAGTGCCTTGCTCGATCAAGTCGGGCTGAAGGTTGCTCGATCTAGCAATATACCCTTGCTCGATCAAGCAACCTAGTTTTTCGACGGCTTTTTCATATTTTCCTAAACTTTAACCTCATTAATTAGATTTTTGTATTATAAAAGGAAAGCTCGTCTTTCATAATTAGCTATGCTTTTTCATGCTTTTTCATGCTTTTTATGCTTTAATATTAGAAAACATAATTTAGCTTTCTTTGCCTCTGGATTTTATTCATCAAAGACGATTGTCTTTAGTTCAACTTGTAATCGGTATTCTTCAATCTTTCTTCGTTATTCAATTTAATTGCTTTCTAGTTCTTTAATTATTCTTTGTTCATCTTTTCATAATTGTTAATCATGTTTGCTTTGTTTATTATCGTTGTTGTTAATATTGTTATGAGTAGCTAAATTTCTTTCTAGGGTTGAAAGGGGATCTAGGATTGTTAGAAGGGGTAGATTAATTAATTGAATTGCAATTGCATGGTTATCGTTTGATTATCGTTTTAATTCTAGTTGTTTGATTACTGGCCAGGATTAATTAACTAGTCTCGCAAATTAGGATTGACACCGACCGGGTTAAGACTAAGATAGGCTACGATAATTGAATAGAACTCGTTTAATGATAGCGATCGCATGTTAAATTGTAGATCTAAAGGGCATAATTGAATCGACCGATCTTGTGACCTTAGATAACTTTATTGCATGATAGTTAATTTCATCCTTATCCCTGAATAATAATCCTAGTGAACCTGAGACACTACACTTTTAATCTTATTGTTTTCAACCTTCTATTATTAGTTGTTATTGTTTATTATTAGTTGTTATTACTATTAATTGTTATTGTTTGCCATTAGTTTAGAACACAAATCTCAAAATCCCGAAATTGTTACTTTAGAGACAAACCTAGTTTAACAGATTAGAATACTACCGTCTCCCTGTGGATTCGATACCTTGCTTACCGCTGACTATTAGTTAGTTGTGAATTTGGTTTACTTGATTAAGGTGACGCGACTTTAACCTTATCAGGTACCATGTAAAATTATTCCATTTTAAATTAATTTTAAAAAAATCGTTAAGTTGGTAAAAAGATGGCCCAAGACTCCAAGAGGTAGAATGACGGAAATACAATTTTTTTATTCTTGTTAATGATTTAAATGTTGTTTTTATTTCGAGTCAACTTCAGGTTATCTTTCGAGTTATCATTTAGGTCGGGTGGTTGGGTCGGTGCATGAATCGGGTGACATGTCATCTCGGGTTGGGACGGGTTCATTCGGGTCAACCTCAATCGGGTTACGGCCAATCGCCATATGGGTCATCATTGGGTCGCAATATATTCGGATCCAATCGGGTCAGATTTACTGGGTTCGAGGTCAGACTTGCCAGCCCTAAGCTAAAAAGAGTTGATCTTGTTACTCTAGAGTCTACACAGCCCTGAGTTTAAGCGGCGCGCAGACCTAATTCCTCAAATTTCTGGGTACCTCGGCGTCGCACCATGAGCAACAAGAAAAGGGGGAAGAAACGTGGGCGAGATAATCAAAGTAACGATCACATTAGGAAGAAATTACATGAAACCCAAACGGGTAATCGGGTTGAACCCGAATCCGACGAAGAATTCGATACAAACACTATCAACAGTAGTGGGTCCCCGTCTCCCTCATCATCATCGTCGTCGGGAATTATGAGTGACGTGTCATTCACGTCACTAACTAACTTATCTGGTCCCACCATGAATGCTATCTCCTCCATGGGTTTTACTACTATGACCCAGGTACACGCTTCTGCTATCACTCTAATTTCTTTAATCGTTTTTAATTTTTACATTATTTCCGCCTTTTGCGAATATTGGATTTAATAATAGTACAAGGTAAACTTGAATAAAGTTGAAAGTTTTAACTAAAAACATTGAAATTTCTATAGTCCAGTGGGGGCGAGCACCCTTGTTAGCCCTTCCTCAATTCCGACATTGGTCGCAGAGAGTACACGCGATGATTGGTGTTGTTGGCGAGGCCAAAGTTCTATTTTCGGTTTTTGGAGATCACTCTGTGTGAGATGATGAGGCAAAGTGATCCTGAGATTGATAGGTTTTTTCGGAATAGATTAAATTAAGATTGCTACGCCTCAATTGGAAGACGTAATTCGCCTTTATATGATGGATTTTAACTAAATATCATAATTATGTTGTACAGAGGATACAAATTACAGTTGATAGTTCACGATTAAAGATTAGACTCACAGAGAATATGTCAGCCAGTCAGTCAGTGTTAGAATTCGTAGTTGCCACTGTAATTTAGAAAATGCCAGTCAGTCCGCGTATGGTTTTTGAGTTTGGAGTCGTTTATTTAAATTTGTAAAGTCTTGTCCTCACGAAGTGTGGAGCTATAGCAGCCTCAAACAACTTGTTGTGTAGAAAGATCCAAAGCTATAAATCTGTACGGAAAGATGCTATATCAATGTCAGTTGAATTTTACGCGATTTTGTCAGGTTCAAGCTAGAACTATGCCTCCGCTCTTTGAGGGCAAAGATGTCATTGGTGCTGCAAGGACAGGTTCTGGAAAGACCCTTGCTTTTCTTGTTCCAGCTGTTGAGTTGTTGCATAATTCCCGCTTCACTCCCCAAGATGGAGTTGGTGTTATTGTCATCTGTCCAACAAGGGAGCTAGCAGTACAGGTGACACAACAATGGCATTCTTCTCTTCCATCCTTGCATTCGGTGTCGAACTTTCAAATTACCTTGAACTTTTGCTAGTGGTGCAGACACATGAAGTTGCTAAAGCCCTTATGAAGGATCACTCTCAAAATCTTGCCTTGCTGACTAGTAGCGCTGGTAGAAGCAAAGAAGAAGAACGCCTTAGGAATGGAGTAAATGTCATTGTAGCTACTCCAGGACGACTTCTTGACCATCTTCAGCATACCAAGGGTTTTTTATTCAAAAAATTAAAGGTGATGTTTAAAGCCATTTTTGTTCAACTACTTACTGAGGTACATTTAAAAATGGACAGTTAGTGTTCTTTAAACTTGAGAGTTTGATAATGTGAACTTGCTCGTCAAATTAAGGTAGGAACGTATCTCTTCTAATAGAGCAATTGTACAACTTATTATCTCATAAAGGCCATCGAGCAAGAAATCTTTGCCCAAAGACTTGCATATGCAGTATGTTCATGTGCAATCCTTGAGCAATTATCAAGGTTCCGACTACAGATTACTGGTCTCCAAATAGGATGATTGAAGGGAAAAACGTAATACAGATTAAAAAAAGAAGTAGGGTGTCAACTCTGTCAAGTAAGGAAATGGGTAGCATACGTTACATATATAATTCTTATTAGCAATAGCTTATTAGTGTCGCAGATTTAAGATCTGGAGAGCAGCTATTTCTTCACAACTTTTTGAAGACCTTTGTAATTACTTGTCATCAAGTCAGTTGACACTTCAGAGTTCAGAGTAACACTTGTGATTGCCATCTTCATAGATAGGAACTGTATGTATATCTGATAGTTTTACCTTTCAATGCCATTTCAGTTTTTGGTGTTAGATGAAGCTGACAGGATTCTTGAATCAAATTTCGAAGAAGAAATGAGTAAGATAATGAAGATTCTTCCCAAGGTTTGTGTTGATCTCATTGCTGTCCTTTGGAATCAGCTCGATCTCCGAGCTTAGTAGAGCTTAGATCGGAAGCTCGTTTATGCTTTTATTTTATTATTATTTAATTTCAGTATTTTGCTATTGTTTTTATTATTATTCAAATGTCATTTTAGCGTTTATGATAATATTTCTATTATATTCAAGTATTTAATATTTGCATTTATCGTTATTTAATTTGATTTTAAAAGTAAAAAAAAGTAATGAGAATAAATAAATAATGATCTAATCAAAGTTCAAGCTGAGCTCGAGTATATTCTGAACCGATTCCGAGCTTTAACTTTCTAAGCTCGGAGACTTCCCGAGCGGATTCCAAACATTGGCATAAGTTTTCTGAGCCGATTCCAAGCATTGGCATAACTTTTCTGACCCGATTCCAAGCCCACCCTAGCTCGAGCTCAATCGTCTCGGTTACACTTGTCCTTTATTATATTCTGCTATACAACACACGTACTATACTGTAACAATTCTGTAACTTGTAAATGAGACGTTGATCAGCATGTCGATAGACGGCAACGCATTTAAATTCAATGTTTGTTTTGTGAATGATGGATTTTTATTATCTTGTATGAGCTTGGCTTGGCTGCCTAGAGTTAATCTTATGGTTGATGGTTGCTTTCTTGTCAAGTATGAGTATTTATTACCAAAAAAACGCGATTTTTTTATTTATCTCTGCTGTGTTCAACTTGCAGAAGAGACAAACAGCCTTGTTCTCAGCTACCCAGACGAAGAAGGTAATTTCAATTTTGAACCTTTGGTAATTCGGTTTATTAATAATTCATTTAATTTTTTTACTTAACCGTCAAACCTTGCTATTTAGTATCATTGGGCTACTATGTAGTATGTATTATACTTCCTCAGTTTCATTTAGTTGTATACATTTGCTTTTTACACGGTTTTTTAGGAAAGGCAAAACATGTGGGGTAGACATGGCATTAAACTACAAGATTACAATTATACCCCTCAAATGAAATTACCAACTCTCTGCCAAGGACACACAACGAATTCCTTTTCTCCCTCCATCACAGTTACCAAAGTCCCCAACTCCCAACCATCAGTCTATCACCGTAGCTCTACGGCTCCACCTACAACACCACCCTAACCCCACCTCGAGCCAACTACACCACAGCCCTACTCCACCTTCAACACCACCTTATCCCGCCTTCAACACCAGATTTGACGGTGGTTTGTATGTGCGTCGAGTGCGTTGATCGTGGTCTGGAAGTGAGATGGCATCGGTAATGTCGTTGGGTAGTGAACATTGGTCGGAAAGGAAGGTGGTTGATAACGTTCATTATCCAACCACCATAGTGGTATGGTGGTTTGCTTCGACAATGGGGGATGGTGGATTTACCAAAAGTCGGTGACTGGCGGTGTCAGATCTGGTCCTTAATGGCGAGAAGATTGGAAGAGTTGTTTATAGCTGGTGGTGTTCGTGGATGAGTTTGGGTGGTTGGAAAGAGACAAAGAGTTTAAGGAGAGAGGGAGAGATAGTCAGAAGTATTCATGAGGGGGTCCAAGAATATATGGGTAGTACAATCATTATTTCAATAAAAGATGTCTAAAAATAGAAATGTATACAATCAAATGGAACATCGCGAAAAGGAATATGTATACAACCAAATGGAACGGAGGAAGTATATGTTATGGCTGTGTTCATTTAACATGACAGTGAATCGTTCTCGTTTAATGTTTGTGCTTTATACTGTTCATATGAGATTTTAATTCTTTCTCTTCTCCAATTATACATACACAAGCTTTTATATTAAAACTTGTTCCAATCTTAGGTGCTTCTTAAGTTACTGGAGTAAGTTGAATGTACCCTTTTTACTCATTTGCTCGTTGATAGCACGGGAAAAAATATTTTTTTATTCTTAATTTACTCCGTGAACACCAAGAAGGCACTTCTGAACATGTTGTGTCATATAATTGATTGTGCAGGTTGAAGATCTGGCTCGTGTATCTTTCTGGTCTACACCCATCTACATTGATGTTGATGAAGGAAGGACAAAGGTGACTGATCAAATTTTACTTATATGCTATCAGTGTCATCTATCTGATGTTGACTTGTGTATACATTAAACAACGTTGGGTGCTTGTAGGCTACTAATGAAGGATTGGTGCAAGGCTATTGTGTTGTTCCTAGTTCGCAAAGATTTGTCTTTCTCTATGCTTTTCTCAAAAATAATTCATCAAAAAAGATAATGGTTTTCTTCTCTTCATGCAACTCGGTAAAATTTCATTCTGAACTCCTGAGATACATTAAGATAGATTGCTTCGACATATATAGCAAGCACAAGCCTAGCAAAAGGGAAAGCACAATGTCCGACTTCCGCAAAGCTGAAAAAGGCATTCTTTTGTGTACTGATGTTGCTGAGCGGGGACTTGATATCCCGGACGTGGTTAGTTATTCCTTGATAAGCATCTCCTATAAAATCACAGTTTTTTCAGTGAGGTGGTCCCTCACAATTTTTTTGTGAAACCGCTTCATTTAGCCTTTACTTTTTAGAGCATTATCTCTTTACTCTTTAATACTCCGTACGTTGTACTGTGCTTCACTGTTTCTATATATGTGAGTCTCGTAGAAGACTAATTGGCAAAGTTCTTTAACTTTTGCTTTTCTTCTTGTAGGATTGGGTGATACAATTTGATCCTCCACATGACCCAGAGGTAAGCATCATTTTTACGGTGCTAATTTTCTAGCTGGGATCTAGGTCATATTTTACATCTTTTTTTAGGCATACATTCATAGGGTCGGACGAACTGCTCGTGGAGAAGGTGCCAAGGGGAATGCGCTACTCTTCTTGACCCCTGAGGAGTTGCTGTTTCTTTCTCACTTAAAGGTATGATTAATGCAGCAATATAGATATACAGAGTAGTTAAAGCACTATAGTGAAAGAAATGCCTATTATTCTGCTTTGATGAAGAGGCTGCGTCATACCTCATGACTGAAATCTCGATATAATGAAATAATTGTGTGTCGTCAATGCTTAGCAGTTTAGCATCTTATTTCCACAACTAATTTAGTATTTATTGTATGACAGAAACACAAGGTGCCTGTTAAACAGCATGAATTTGATAAAAAAAAGGTTCCTAAAGTGCAATCTCATCTGGTATGATCTGATTCTGCTTATCTAACTCGTCCATGAATAAAATTTCTAATTTGCTTTGTACAAAAATTAAGGAAGATGATGTGGTTAGAACTTAGAACTGCACATTGGTGAAAGATGTGGGTCACAAAACATGATGACCATATATAAATACAAAACTGGAAAAACTTCATCCAGCAATGTTATACCCCATTGCCTCAACTGTAAATGGTTCGTTAAGGGGGATTAGGATGTTACCAACCTTACCCCTTAGTCAAAAATAAAGAGATTGAATTGCTTCCATATGACTCATAATGAAAATTACGTCAAAGAATTGTATGGAACGAAGGGTACATTTTAGAAAATGCAAATTCCATGTAAAAAGTTTGTACAAGGACACGCCCAAGTGGAAAACAGGAAGTTTATTTATGGAAGAAGAGAGTCTGTCGTTTTCAAGTAGAGCAAGTAGTATATTTTGGCTATCAATTCATTAGAGCTTTGTCCCCTTGTAACGGTTCAGTTTAGTCAACTTCAGATTCTTACCGGACTAAGACTGTTATGTCCGTGTAGGAGAAATTGGTGGGTAATAACTATTACTTGAACAAGTCAGCTAAAGATGCATTTCGGGCCTACATTTCATCCTATAAATCACATTTCATGAAGGATGCATTTAACATACAAACACTTGACTTGCAGGTAATATATGAATATAATCTTGTATTTTAAGCATGTTCAATGTCTTATGCGTCTCTTGAACAACTAACACAAACACAAACGTTCTCGGGTACGTGTGTGCAGGCTGTAGCCACGTCGTTTTGCTTAACTTGCGCTCCACACGTAAACATCAATATACAACCGGGAGCGTCAAATTTGAAGAAGAGGCCACAACAGGGTGGCCAGGGCAGGTTTACTAAGAGCAACCCTTATAGTAGATCAAGTGTAGCTGATACTGATAGTAAGCATGTTGTTAGGCATTAGCAGTAATTATTTCAAAGTACTAGGTTTTTTTTTTGGTTGTGTAAATGAGAGAAATCACTTCTCTAGTTCTTTTCCTTTTGTTTTGTTTTGTTTTATTTCAAGCCATGTTAACTGTTTTAAAGTTAAATCGGTCTCATGAGGGCATTCTTTCGATTCTTTCCACGAGAACAGACATGTTCACACCAATCTGACAAGTTTTGAACTGATTCAAGTACTCTTCAAGCCTTATTTTTATCAGCCAGTCTTGCCTGTGTATTTGGATAGGTAAATGGAGGTGGATAAATTTGAGAGAAAATGGTAAAATATATTTCCTTCTAAGGATGCAAGATTTGCAAGAAAATATACTACCAAGTATATCTCATCAATGTATCCGTTTGTGTTGCTTTCTGCAGTTTACCAATATTTTTATGAGAAGACTAATTTCTAACAGATAAAAATATATTCCCTCATATTCTCAATAACCTTCCCCTTTCACTTTTAACACAAAATTAAGAAAATACACTACCCCACCATACAATTAAATTTGGACCACACAAACACTTACCAAAAAAGGAAATAAGTAAAGTATTGTGAATAGACGAAAATAGAAATGGAAAATGTTATTGAGAATAGGAGGGAGTATTTACCACCACTTGCAAACACACTAACGTATTATCCACTTCTCTCCCACCTACATTCAAAGTAACCCAACATTGTCCGCCGAACCCTCACACACACACACCACTCACGACCCCACCCTCCTCTGACGAGGACACCAGACCTTACCTCGAGCAAATCTATCCCCTCCTTTCACCCATGAGACAACTGATGTGGTAAAATTCGTCACACCCAAGCAAACAAATAACTTAATTAAGTAGTAATTGAGATCGAACACAAGGATTGAGTGGATTTATACTTGGAAAGTTTAAATCTAAGTCTAGTTAAGAATTAAGACTTGATTGATTGATATCTGATTTATTCTATGAGCTAGTAAACAAAACAAATAATTAAACTAAGAGCGA
Organism: Heliosperma pusillum; assembly: GCA_022085475.1. NCBI lineage: Eukaryota > Viridiplantae > Streptophyta > Magnoliopsida > Caryophyllales > Caryophyllaceae > Heliosperma > Heliosperma pusillum. Next base: position 211,171 of record JAIUZE010073270.1, on the reverse strand, counting down.
CACTAAACATGATAAAGAGATGGGTTTTTATTAAATTAAGGAAGGTCTAGGGTTATGGGTTCAACAATGCGGAAAAGATAGAGTCTTTAGTTAAATTGAGACTAGAATGTCGAGGGTAGTCTAGGAGGTCTCATATTTTGATGCGAGATGAACCGTAGGTTGAGTCCAATCGAGCTTTCGATCTAAAAAGGTTAAGCCTACCAATCATGCACTATTTCAATCACAAGTCAATATTTTCACTCTAAGATAAGTTAATAACATGTAGAAACATTCAAACTTTTTCTTAAGCATTTGCACAATATTGGAAACAATAATCCTCCAACAAATTAGCAATCAATTCAACATGCCAACTAACCCTTTAATCCCACACTAGTATAGACCCCGTGCAATGCACGATATATAGAGAGGTTACTTTCAAATGTATTACACTTATAAATTTCAAATGGAAAACAATTAGTTTTTTAGATTTCTTATCCTTAATTACATTTGATTTTGATTTCAGAAAAATAATTGAAAATACAAAACAAGTCAAACAGCTAATGATATCGTTTTGACATTTTATTGTATTATTTTATAAATTTTACAAATTAGTTTAACTACTTTTTTGGTTATCAAGCAAGATAACTCTTTATTTTATTTCTTTATTTAGTGTTTGCATTTTGGAGTAAAAATTATTAGATAAACTTATTCTTTTAATATTAGGGTGATTAGATCTCTTTAACCCTAGATAAAGGTCTACTCACTCGTTTGACAAATAAGATGGAAATCAACATAATATAACAACAAACAACATGCTTCAAGTAAATGGTAAACTAATTTTATGATCGGTTAAAAGACAAAGTAAACAATGGAAAAAAAGAGAAATTGTACAAACAAGTAGAAAATATGGAAACGTGGATTGAATCAGAGGATGAATTTCTTCTATCTTTTTTACAACCCAATAGTAACATTAACTAAGGACCAATTTGAAGGAAATGTAAACCAAACAATGAAGATTAAAGCTAAAACATGGAAAGATGAAAGTTTGATTAAGGAAAAATTAAGATATAAATAGGAAAATTTTAGATATAGGGTTTAATGCCTACAACTATCTTTAACTTCTCTATTTAAACTATTCTACACCAATAAGAGGGTCTTCACAAAGAAATTTTGAAACCCGTAGTAGCTGACTGGCGGCCGGTGCGGTCGCATGCGCCTCACCTAAACTTTAAAAGAAGGAAAATAATCAGGAGTTGCAGCTAGCCGCTGGGAGACTTTCTCCGCCTTTCTTGTTGCTGAGGGGAGTACATGGGCTAGGCCAATCGACCGTCGACTGGCCGACCAATAGAGGTTCATGCCCATCTCCTTCCTTCTAGTTTTTCATATGTTGCTTATCTCGCCCTTTCTCGAGTATGAATCCTCCACTTTTCCGGCTCGATACATTAAATGTACGATAAAAACAAAAGATCGAGGTAGAAGAAAAATGAGTGAAAAACTGGGTATAAAAGACATTTTCTAATCCATAAATGCAATCGAGAATGGGAGAATGAATATGCTATAAAAATGGGACATATGAACAATCCACGACCACCGAATTCTTACACCAACACGTTCTTCTTGCCAATGATATCCATCCCATGGTGCCTCTTGTGCCACCGCTCTCATGCTTACAGATCACTACCACAATACCACCCACGCTATCTGACCACCACCGCTACCACTCGTACTGCCATACGTCAACCACCACCACTCAATAACCCTAAATAGTTTCAAAAGCTAAATAAACAAAAAAAAAAGTGTAAGAAAAAAATGCATAAAAGTCATCATTTAATTGGAGTACAAAATTTATGTTCAATCTACCATTTTTATAACAAAGAAATAATAATCGCCGTCTCCAATGACAAATCGCTATATCATCGCCATTAGTAAAGACAATTTAATTAGTTTCTTTTTTTTTGTGACCAAGGGAACACCCGAACACCCTACAAGCTCGGGGACCAGGTAAGTCATCAAGGTTACCCTTGATGGCAAGTAATAACCGCAGCACTCCCGTGTATGGAGTCAAACTCGGGACATCTCAATTCATTGCCATTGCAACGCTTTGAGGCACTTCTGCACTTCACTACCCTCAAGCCACTTTAGTTAATTTAATTTAATTAGTTTCATAACTTCATAAGAATTGATTCAACATGGATACCATTTCGCTAAATAACCGTAAGTTTTGTTTAAGACATAACTATTCGTCTTAAGCTTAAGATGGGTAAAACGAGTCAAATACTACCATATGGTGGTAATAAATAATTTTTTTTGGGTATTTTCTAGACAACAATTGGAATAATTTGGTATGTATTTGATCTGTCTTAAATTTAAGACGGTTAGTGTCGTTTTATATGAGAATTTGTGCTAAATTAAATATTTGCCCCAACCAATTTTATTAACTATTTTTTTCTTTGATTATTTTGAATATTTTCCAAAGAAGTACTCAGAATTGTAATAATTCCACACAAAAAATCAAATTAAAATGAGATCAAGTGAGATTTTAATGGTAACTTTATCAAGTCATTGTCCAATAGTTGATCACTCCATCTCCAACCTTGAAAAAGTGAGCAATAATGAAGAATGAAAAGAGAAAATAATAATAATAAGAGAAGGCAATAGAGAGAGAAAGTGATGGTTTTGCACTTTTACACACACAATTACATAAACATGGGCAAATAAACAGATCTGTGAAACACCAAAAAATACTATGCTTACTACCACCACTCCACCACCATACCTGAATTAATTATACTAATAATATTACTAATTATAGTACTATACTCCACTTTTTTCCCTTTTTTTTTTAAGCAGTTTATTTACTTGTTTCTCTCACTTCTTTCTTCTCATTTAGTTCATAAAAAAAATCCACAGAAAAAAAAGGGAAGATTCAGCAAGCAAGTAAAAAACTTAAACTTGGTTATCAATGAATGAGTGGAAGCATAATAAAGTGGTGTCATTTCAACAAAAATCAAATTAGTAGAGAGATCTGGTAAAAGGGTTATCTCAAATTAGCTTCAAACCCTAGTTAAACAGTAAAAGATGAAGTCTTTTTTGTGGTAAAAACAACATCAAACCAAGTAAAAAAAAAAGGAGTTATCTTTTGTAAAAGGGTGTTGAAGATCTGAAGCGTATGAAGCATAAAAGGGTTGATTTTTGTAGTGGGACGGGCTTTGGATGACCACCATTTTCTTATTTTTCTTTTTTTGTTAAGGTTTTAAGTGGGTTTCATTGATAGTGGAGGAGTTTAACTTTGGTGGGTTTTATTTTATTTTATATTTTATTTTCCTTTTTTGTGGTATTTTTGTGGGGTTTGATTAATTCTGCAGAATGAGACTATCTTCTGGGGGTTTCCCACATCAGTCTGAGGAAGGTAAGTTTAATTAAATAATTTTGTGTTATTTCCTTGTTTATCTATTTATTAAGTTGCTGCTGTTTTTGCCAACAGTCACAGATTAATTAATGTGTGTTTATTTCGTAAGTAGCCGTCATTTGTAGAGCTAATTAATTGGTTTAAGTTAGATTTTATTGCTTTGCTGTACGAATTTTGTGTGCAAAGAATGATAGGAGTTGCTAGGTCATAAAAGGGAACAAAAATTAGTCTGAGATGTTGTTGCTCTCTATAGCGTGTAAATGTCGTCCCATTTTAGTTGCGATATCTTTGTTTTTGTGTATGCGCTCACTTTGATTAGCTGCGGACTAATTCTTAGTATAGAAGATGATGGAATTGATTACTTGATGGCTATATACTAGCAAACAAATTGACTCCTTAGATGGAGAACTTCAAGTAAAGAACATACTAATTACTTGAGAAATTTGAGACGAGGAAATGAGGATGAGGAACTGGGGACTAGTGTTCGTACATTTAAGTTCAACTTTGCTTACCTATGAGGTTTGAGCCAATTGGTAAATACCGACTACTGAGGGTCTCTGGACGATAGGTTACAGATTTGAAACTTTGAATCCCCCTCCTTTTGCACTACTAATGTAGTATTGTCCTAGTGGCTACTTTCACACAAAAAGTTGAGCTTTGCTTGTGATTTTGTTTATTGGAACTAAACACGATTTTGGTATGGATGTTATGCTTAACATTGATTGCATAGAAGTTAAGGCCTCGACTCCTAAACTAGCTCTCAAGTTAGGCCTAATAACAGTTGGTCTTGGCTGTGTATATTTCCTTTTAGTTAACTCATTAAGGCTATATTTTCTTGATTGTGTATGAATGAATATGACTATTTGATAATATACTTATCTTTAGGTGAGAAAAAGGTCTTGAACTCTGAGCTGTGGCATGCATGTGCTGGTCCTCTTGTCTCCCTTCCCACCTTAGGAAGCCGTGTCGTGTACTTCCCTCAAGGTCACAGTGAGCAGGTAAGTTTTTGTTTAGATGATTCTCATTGTTTTAATTATCTTCTTATTTTTTTTCCAAGTTGAAGTCCTTGTTCTTACATACTAGTCCTTCTGCATGCCGTGTCTGTAGCGATTATAATGTGTCAGTCTACAACCGACAAGCTTTATCCTATCTCTAGTGGTAAGTTTCTATGTTAGCGTTGCATTGGTGATTATGCTAGGAGGTTCTCAATACCCATCATGATCAGCTGTTATCTGAAGTCTGAACGTAACATGATATAATTTCCATGGGGAAGCAACTCTGTTTGTACGCTGTCAACTTCTGACGTATGACTGATCCCTGAGCGATTTCTCTTCTTATAAGTTTAATCTGTTGTGCTGGTTCACTTCTTGATAGTTTCAACTTGATGCATTGTTTTGATTTTGATTTTTCGTGCTGAGGGTGACATAATTATAATTTCCATTTCCAATAGAGGCAAGAAGTCTACATTTTTTTATCCCACGGCTGGCAAACACGTTTATTCCTCTATCAGTCTTGTCCTCTTTGAAACCAATCTTTCTCCCTTCAAGTTCCGTTGCTCATCTCCGTCCATTAGAATCACCACCATTAGCCAATGTCACAACAATATTCCAACCATAATGATAGGTTCATCCATACCTATATCCAACTGCACAGACCTTCTCTCGTCCACGTCCTGCTCCATCATCCCTGCCTTGCCATCAACCGTCCCATCCTCACATCAGTTGCCAACCACCTTAGCATGAGTTTAGGTTGGAAAATTAGTTCTGGACAAGTTAAAGGCTCATATTTAAATGAGGTGGTAAATAATTTAATCTATGGTGATGACTAACTAAATCTAGGTCTCGGGTAAATAATTAGACCTATGGATAAAGGGGTCGAGGTAGTCAGGCTTTTTTCCGCTGGGGGTGGTTGTGATGATTTGGTTTAGAAGGTAATAAGAGACTCATTGAAATTACTTAAAGAAAGGCCTTTGGACATACGTGAAATGGCCTCCTATTTCTCGTAGTAGAAGGGAACACCTGATCAAATGGTCTTTAGTGCTCTCGCCTAGCTAAGTATTCTCGGACTCCCGATAATAGCATTAAAAACTGAAAATTTACCCTCCAAACAACTAGGTACACTATGAATCAGTTAAAATATGTCCCTTTGACAAATTAGATAATGAACCTCCAAACAACTAGGTACTTTATGAATCGGTTAAAATATGTCCCTTTGACAAATTAGATAATGAAGTTACAAAACATGATTTTTTTGGTTATTATTGGACGCTGTGGGATTTTTACAACTTTGATGATGCGGTACTCATCAAGTCATTACTTAGCAACCTTCGCATCTTATGTCATCATGACTCGGGGACAACTCCTAAACAGTCGCCAATTGGGGTTAAGTTACGGGGGTGGTTAGATCTAAAGTAGGGTAAAACATGGTCTGGAGTGTGGGCTGCATTGGCTGACCATGGGATGGTTTTGGGCAGTGTTGGCTGGTAGTAGGGGTTCGGTTGAGTGCGCTGGTTACTGTGGGTTAGGTTGCGGCAACGATGGGTTGTGTGAGGTGTGATGCCTAGGTTTGGCTGGTGGTGACTAGTGCTGACTGGATGGTTGGGTTAATGGTTGTAGGTGGCTTATGAGTAGGAATTAATAAAGGTTGTTATTGACATTTCAAATTCTACACTCATCCTACAAACTAATATACTTAAACTTAACCTTGTAATATAGAATGAAACAGTGAGACACTCATATTGAATAAATGAACTATTGCCCATTACGGAGGGGATATGATGGATTAAAGCAAAATGACTCACTAAACTAGCCATGCTTCTTTACTGTGAAGGAATCGTCGTATGGTCAGACTTTGACGGAATTTTCATTATGTTTATCCAGAAACATTCGATCTTTATTGTTTACAATAGAGGTACCAATATAAACTGTACTCCCTCCATCCGTTTTTATTCTTCATTCTTCATTTGGCTCAAAGAATAAGTTGTGCCTGTGTGGTGGAAAATGAAAAGTTGAGAATAGATATGGCATCATAGCCACACATAATTGACAAGAGCAAATGTATTCCAAAGCACGAAGGGTAAAGATAGAGTGATTGACAACCCAGAAAGGAAAGCAAAAGTTTAAAATTGGATGGAGTAGTAATTATCAATTTGTGCATCATAGATAATTTCTGTTGTTGTATGCAGGTTGCAGCCTCAACTAACAAAGAAATAGATGCTCATATTCCTAATTATCCTAACTTGCCAGCTCAACTTATCTGTCAGCTTCATGACGTGACAATGCATGTAAGCTCTTACCCAAATGGTTTTTAGCATCTAAATGTGATGCTTGTGCCTCCTAAGTTTCTTGTTTGTGAACCACAGGCTGATGTGGAGACAGATGAAGTATATGCTCAAATGACTTTACAGCCTTTGACTGCGGTATACTTTCTCTCTGTAGTGTATAAAATCTCCTTTTTGGTGATTCTTTCTACTGATAAAAGTATACACCTTTTTAATTTGTAGCAAGAGCAGAAAGACGTGTGTCTTGTACCTGCAGAACTGGGAACCCCCAGCAAGCAACCAACTAACTACTTTTGTAAAACATTAACTGCAAGTGACACTAGCACTCATGGCGGATTTTCTGTTCCACGCCGGGCAGCGGAAAAAGTTTTTCCTCCCCTTGTATGTATTTCTGAAATTCCCTTGGTTATTACTTATTTTTTTTCATGCATCAACGCGAATCCCAATCTGACAGGTTTACATGCAGTTTCTGATGTGTGATTGTTTTGGTAGGATTACACTCAGCAACCTCCTGCTCAAGAATTAATTGCTAGAGATCTCCATGATAATGAGTGGAAGTTCAGACATGTCTTCAGGGGTAACCTTCCTGCTCTTAAGTCCACCAGCTAATAATGATGGAGCCTGTGTTATAACTACAAAAAATACATATTTTGTAAGCATATGGTGGTATCAGTGTGGCTAATTGTAATATGTAGATCCTTCAGTGGAATCCTTAGAGGATTATGCCATGTTGCAAGGTTTTAATGTATTCTCATTGCTATCCAAGTCTTGAAGAGCACGCCTAGGGAGAAAGCTCTCCGAGGTAGTAGTCAAAATGCCTCGGGTGCCTTAACTGCATCTTAATAGACAAGTCACAACTAGTAACATACACTACGATGCGATTTTCTCGACGTTTTCTTTTTGTTCTTCTACTATCCCTACTTTTTACTTCTTTAAATGTTAGCGCTCTTTAAATGCCAAAAAAACATTGTTCCCAAAATGTTTATTTTGACAGACAAATTTGTTGAAAAGAACACCTTGCCTTGTGTGTATGAAGTGCATGCCTTCATGTCATGGCTTGTGCCTTGTCGCCTCGCTGCGCCTACCGACGTTCAAATTACGATGCTCTCTAGTAAAGTAGTTCATTTTTGCTGTGTTCTGCAGTTTCTGAAAGATACGCGATGAAAAGAAATTGAAGTATCTTTGTGATACTTGTTTTTTATATGTTTGTCATAATATATTAGTTTTCCGTTCCAGGGCAGCCTAAGAGACATCTTCTTACCACTGGATGGAGTGTCTTTGTGAGTGCCAAAAGACTAGTTGCTGGGGATTGTGTCATTTTTATCTGGTATGTGCATCTTCTGTATGTCACACTTCACAGTTCTACTTTGTGAGTGCCAAAAGACTAGTTGCTGGGGGTTGTGTCATATTAGTATCATGTATACTATAGATTAATTTTAATGAAATGGGATGCATGATCAATTTCTTTTATGAGTGAACTTAGTTTTTTGATGCAAGCCGTATTTTCATTATGTCTTACTTAAGTATGGGCTGTTAGCATGCAATTTATAATAATTTGGCAATTGCCACTTGTGTGCTGTCTTCCATTAGGAATGAAAAAAACCAGTTGCTCCTTGGCATACGGCGTGCTACTCGTCCACAAACTGTCATGCCCTCATCAGTAATGTCAAGTGATAGCATGCATATAGGTCTTCTTGCTGCAGCTGCACACGCAGCGGCTACAAACAGCCGTTTCACCATATTCTTCAATCCGAGGTCAACATCTCCCTTTACTATAATTAACATTCAACACTGCTAATAATGGATCAATGTCCAGTACCTTGGGGTCCCAAAACTCCGAAATTATTACTCCCTCCTATCCAACCTAATGTACCCACTTTCCATTGTGGGACAATCCAATCCAATGTACCCATTTCCTTTATTGGCAAAATGTGGACAAATATAACCTCATTAAAATCTTTTATTTACACAAAATACCATCAACTCTCATCCACTTTACTCACAAAAAGTAAGGGTACACGAGTCTTTTTACCCTTTTTAGGTGACTTTTCTTAAAACTTGTGTCCGGGCCCACGGGTACATTGGTTTGGATAAGAGGGAGTATCATTTTTTTTTATTTGGTGGATCTTGCCAAATTTTGTCTATCTTTTTTAATAATATCAAAATCAGTGAATTTCATTTAATAGCATACTATATCTCCAGGGCTAGTCCATCAGAGTTTATAGTTCCTCTAGCAAAGTATGTCAAAGCTGTCTACCACACCCGCGTTTCTGTGGGTATGCGCTTTCGGATGCTGTTTGAAACAGAAGAATCAAGTGTTAGAAGGTAAACTGAACTCTTATTACTGCTGATTGAGATGTAATGCATGTGTAATTAGGACTGTCTAGAACGTACTTGTATTTTACCATAGTAACTTTACAAGCGGCTCAAATTCGAATTTAGTTGCCAAGATCGGCTGGCGTCTACTATTTTTACGGTACGTCTGTAAGAAGTTTACATACAGCTCAAACTTGAATTTGTTGTCAAGGTCGGCAGACATCTGTCTGACATGTTAAAGTAAATTTAGGGGGTGTTTAGGTAGGCAAAGGGAAAGAGAAAAGAATCAGGAAAGGGTTAGAGAGAGAGAGGGAGAGAGAAAGGAAAAGGATTACTCCTAAGAAAGGGAACAGTCAAATATAATCTTCTGACAATGTATTCATTTTGTTAGTTAGTCATGTTTTCTATACTGACATTGAACTATCTTGAAGAAAATTGTACACTTGATTACCATCCTAACTATGATGTTGGTCATCCAGATACATGGGCACGATAACGGGTATTAGTGATTTGGATCCTGTTCGTTGGCCAAACTCCCATTGGCGATCGGTGAAGGTTTGTATAGACTCTCAATTATTCTTATTTTCATTGCTTTTTTCTATACTAACGTGAATTACCTGCAACGTAGACACGTAGTTGTAGTTGTAATCTCATGTGTAATATTTGTTCGTTTATTGCATGTGTGAAAAAGACAATCTGATGGTATATTTTTATATGTATGAGCGGGGAATAGATGCATTGATAGTTGGTCCAGAAACCTGTTTTTTTCCGCGGCATTGATTTGAGACAAATCTATTATCTTTTTTACTTGAAACTTTCAATTAACGACAGTGTCGTGGCTTTAAACAATCCTTGGGATTTTGGACCAATTTCAGCATTTAGAAATTGAATACACTTGTTAGTTGTTATTGCTTTTATTTATTTTACTGGCTTTGTTTCCTTTAGTCAAATATGTCACGAATGTATTTTTTCAGAAAGAATTCTCTGTTCGCTTTTATTGACCCTATCTTTTTTCTTTTTCTTTTTGGAGTGTTAACGGCAAGTGAAATGGTTACACTTAATATTCATGCATTGTTAAAAATGACAAGTAGAATTATGGGAGAGAGGGGGGCGGGGGAACAATTTATGAGGTTCGATTGGACGATTTGGAGAGCTAATAGTGAGTTAGTGTTTGAACTCCATCTGGGTTAGGTGAGAGGAGGATTCGACTGTCTTATGGTGGACGTTGAGCGCCGTAACGAAGGAGGGAAAGAAATAGTGGTAGGCTGGTTGGGGTGGGGGAGGGGGAGAGGGGGAGTGAGGAAGGATGTATTTTGGGGCAGTGGCGAAGGATTCTAACACGAATTATTGTGGAGTGTCAGCGTGCAAGAGGAGAGGAAAATAGAGGTGAGGCAAGCCAAGACTTAGGTGATTCTTTTAAGCATACGATGTAAGTGAAGAAGGATGAGTGGTGTGCTACTTACCCTCCTTATTGACTCTTCTTTTCCTTTTTGGTCCATTTCTTTGATTGCCACTTTCTCTCTTTGGTCTTTCACTTAGTCAAGTGACCATCTTTTTTTTCCTTCTATGTATTGTTTGTTACATTCTCAAGTATCATGCCATTTTGAAAGTGGAAGATATCAAAGAAATAAAGGGAGTAGTATGTATCAGCATCTCATGTGTTCTCAGCTCTTTGATGCACAATTAAATGCCCTATGACTCCCTGCTGATGCAGGTTGGGTGGGATGAATGGACAGCTGGGGAGAGGCAGCCTAGGGTCTAATTGTGGGAAATTGAACCATTGACTACATTTCCAATGTATCCTTCTCCATTTCCGCTAAGATTAAAGCGTCCATGGCCTTCTGGGTTGCCATCATTTCCAGGTTGGTTATCTGCACCAGTTAGAACATACTCTCTCAGATACACAAATACCTCCATTAAAGCAAATAATAATTAAGAAAAACAATGATAAGAAAAGGGCTATAGAAGTGTCAGTTGGCCAATTTATAATAAAAGTGAAACAAAAAAATTATGAAAACTGTAAGTGGGTCAACTTACCCTTTAAAAAGAGGAGGATATGGTCAATTGGTCATTTTACAACTAAAAAGTGGCCCACAGAAAATAGAAGGTATTTACTCCTTTCGTCCCAAACATTTGTTTACCTTTTTTTATTCTTTGTGAGGGGTATTTTAAACAAAGGTAAACAGATAATTGGGACGAAGGGAGTATAAATTAACTAGATGAGGAAAAACAAAGTAACTCTTTGCTTTGCTAGCATTTGCATAGCGGAATCTAACTTGCAGTTTAAGCTATATTCGGGGGCTCTTTTTTTAACTCTCTTTCCTCTCATATCTTGTGTGTTTCTATGGTTAGTGATGAAGGACGGTGATATGGGCCTCAATTCTCCACTTATGTGGCTCCAGCGAGAAGTCGGGTCATCCTTGAATTTTCAAGGATATGGGCTCTCACCCTGGATGCAACCAAGGCTTGACTCTGCAATGTTGGGCCTACAACCTGATCTATATCATACAATGACATCTTCACCATTGCAAGTTCCTCGAGGATTGGAGAAACGTCCGAATAATCAGTCTCTTCTCCAGTTCCAGCGAAATCAGAATTTGTCTTGCCAGCCGGCAGGTCTTATTCAAAATCAGTTATTACAGCAAGCTCAGTCTCAGCAAAACTTAGTTCAGAGCTTTCAAGAAACTCAAAACGTATCTCGGAATCAAGCCCAAGCACAATCCGAACTCCTGCAGCAGTTTCAAAATTTCAATTACCCGTTGCAAAATCAATATTCTGACCAACAACATAACCCAAAGACTTCATTTGGGTCATCTGCTCGATCTCAACCTACATCCTTAGAACCAATTTCATCTCCATGCTCTCAGCAGCTTTTCTCGAATTATATCACAAATTCTCCAATGCATAGTTTACTGAATTCATTCTCGCTGGATGGAGGGTCCCGCCAATTTACCTTACCTGACTCTAACTCAATGGTATCTTCGTCTCCCATACTATCAAAACAAGCTGCAGTTGATCCCCTGCTTTCTTCTAATACTGTTCAGTGCTCACTGCCTCAAGTGGAAGACTTGGAAGGGCCACAAGCAAGGATCTCTGAACTATCGTCTATGTTACCACCATTGCCTGGTAGAGAGTTTTCTAATTACCAGGGTATTGGGGACCCACAGAATACTCTGTTTGGCGTGAATGTTCATCAAAATGAGCTTTCAAACTTCAGACATAATAGCAATGAGAATGACTCATTGTCCATGTCGTTTGCTTGCTCCGATTTTCAAAGTGTTACAGGGACTGATTTTCCACCTGCTTCTGATGCGACTACTACTAGTTGTGTGGATGAATCAGGTTTCTTGCAGTCTTCGGAGAATTTGGACCAATCAAACCCTACTAAAACCTTTGTAAAGGTTAAGTCTTATAGTCAGCAGTTCTTGTTTATACTCCGCAGTTCTTGTTTATACTCCCTTTATCTCTTTTTTGTAATCTTAATTCCCTTTTGTAGTACTCCCTCTTTTCTTATATTTTTCTTATTTGACTTTGACTTTGGTGGTCAAACAATGCCGACTTTGACCAGTATTTTTCTCTCAATATACAGCAGCTAGTCGCAACGCTTTGAAAATGAAATTAACAGTTTTGTATTAATTAACTATGATTAATTTTACATCTAATCTCTACATAGATTTGGGGGATTAATCATCAAAGTTGACATGGGTTGACCACCAGTCCACCACTATTTTTTTTAACCACCACTCAGAGTGGAACTAACGGAGTGGGTGTATGACAGGTTCATAAAACGGGGTCCTATGGGCGGTCACTGGATATATCAAAATATAGCAGCTATCAAGAGCTGCGCAGTGAACTAGCTCGTATGTTTGGCCTAGAAGGCCAACTGGAGGACCCCCTGAGATCAGGCTGGCAGCTTGTATTTGTTGACCGTGAGAATGATGTTCTCCTGCTCGGCGATGACCCTTGGCAGTAAGTCTAACTATTTTTCCTTTGACCATAAATACTGTTTCTTTCAATCAAATGAATATAAAGCTTGACAGGAGAATAAAATTGTAGGGATCATATTGGCGATGTGATTTTTTTTGCTTATATTCACGAGATTTTGAATCTTACGACCTGAATACATATTGTGGAGGAGCTTAATAGAAGTTTTGAAACACATTACTCCCTTTATCGCCGTCATTAGTTTACTTTTTTTTTTATTCTTTGTGGGAGGTATTTTAATCAAAGGCAAACAAATGAATAAGACGGAGCGAGTACTCTTTAGTCGAAGAATCTTAAATTTGTGTAAACTCTGATTGTTTGCAGTCTGGGATGTACTTGGGTTGAGACGCACATTCTGTGGTTTTCCACTGTTTTCTTTATTTTGATTACCATATTCTAGTAGTTAATAGTGAAATTTCGGCATTTTGCAGCCTGAAATTGCTATTCCCCCACCCCACCCCACAATAAGATAGCTAGTTGAGATCGTAGAGAGCTGATTCTTCGTGATAACAAAACTAATAGAAATAGCTTTCACTTAGCAAACGGGTCATTTTTGTTTCAAATGAGTCATTTTTGGCCGTGCATATGAATTTTTTCTTATTCATTTTGGTTGGGGTAATTTATTGAGTCGGTTCCTTCTCTGGTTTGGGTCTACTCTTGATTCTGATAGTATTTGGCTCCGGTCATTCGGTTAGGTTCCCATATTTTGATTCGATTATTGGCATTCCTGTCTCTGTCCAAGTTTTCAATTTATTATGCTGGGGATATTTTGGTTAATTATGGGCTCTGAACATTTCAATACATGGGTGACAGGGAGTTCGTAAACAGTGTGTGGTACATCAAGATCCTCTCCCCTCAAGAAGTCCAACAGATGGGAAAAGACGGCCTTAACCTTCCAAACCCTGTCCAAAATAGCAGCTATGACAGCTTCGATGATTACTCAAGCCAACAAGACTTGAGAAATAATAGCAACGGGTTGGCGTCCGTAACTTCTCTTCATTATTGATGACCACATCTCATTTCTGAACTTGAGCTCTGAGGGCTCTCAGAAAAGGTGCCTTCTTACTGGTGTCTTCGTCTTTTACCCACAACATGTTTCTTTATGAATCAGTAGTAAATGTTAAGCTTAATGTAAGGCTGTAGTGCGGGCATAATGTGGATCTGCAAAACGCTGTATATTATGACCCTGAAGTAGTATGAGCAAGTCGAACACGAATTTGTCAAGTCACAAGATGTTGCAAATACCATTAAGGATAGCCATTACTGTTGTACTAAGATGTGGCTACTGTATTTTTAATCAAAAGCTGGAAGTTATTCTTATTATGTTCATCTCCTCTTTTCTGGACCCCTTTCTCTCGAATTCCATCCAGACAAAAGGGTCTTATGTATTTGCTTCAATTCATTGGGAGCATTTTGTTTTCAATATTTCAAGTATTTTGATTTGATATATAGAAGGAAAAATAGCCCACATTATTAATTTTAAAACCCAATCTGCGTTCGCTTGAATAAAGAAAATAACGCGCTTTTTTTTGCTTCCTTCTGCTTTTCTCCAATTTCCTAGATTCAAACAAAGTGTTTCTTTTTTCTTTTCCTTTTTAAGATCATGACTGCAAAATCTTTTCATATATCTGCTAATAACTAAGTTTGTACGTTTGGAGACGAGTAATACCGCATGTGAGGACTTTCTGTGGAATGCTGTTACTGTTGTGGAGTATGTACGTTTGGAGACAACTATAATTGCGTAGGTTATATTCGTTCTTGCGTTTGACAGGTCTTTAAGTTTTGCGATTTAAAGCCTACTTAAAAGTCTTACTTGTAGATGGCATATCTGTGTGATTTATATTGAGCTAGGAATAGTGGAATACCACCATTGCCATTGTTGGAAAATATGCGTACCTTAATAGCGGAATAGACGATGATCGACGTGCCACTTTCTGTCCACGAAACCGAAATCTAGACTGATTCCCGGTGGCTACTAGAGTCACCGGATATAGTCACACCCCAAATTCCAAAGCTCCGATTTGATGGAGAGCTTAACCGTGATTATAGTATATCTTATGAATTGAGTTGTGTGTTGTTGTCTATTGTTGTATTAGTGTACGTATTGCTTAATACGTTGTCTTATTTATAATGCCACAAATAGGCAGTTACAAAAGGAAGAGATTAATGGGAATAATGGCCATTAAAACAGATTTAATGGCTCATTATCTCAGCCTTAAATCACAACCATTATCACTAATATAATGGAGTAATAGCCACAACTAATGTGGCCGTTTAATGCTTGAATTTCAATACTCCCACTCGGCCACACATCCGAGTCAAAAACACTCCCACTTGGCCACACAACCAAGGTCATTAAAACACAACTCAATAAAAAAAACTATTAACCACGTCTCATACAAGAAAATGGGGCGTGCGACCAAACATGTAACAAGTAGCGTTATATTAAGTCTCCATCAAACTAACATAACACTTTCACAATAACGATTCCCCAGATCATTCAAATAACACCGCAGCATACATTGTCCCTTTATGCTATAACATGTTACGTAGTTATATACACAATATAACCGCCGGCCGGGCTTAACATGGTGTAGTTGAATTGACCATTCCTAAGACACTAATGAAAATCCATCTTAACTTGACTGCTTTCCTAACATGACCCATTGAACCAACGACTTAATGATTCTTCGAAATCACGCTAAAGTAGCAACATCAAATCTCGATTTCATCTCACAGCTCCAAGTCAAAGGGCTTCGTACCAAAATAGGACACACAAGTCCAAAAGGGCTCACACAATAACAGATTAGGGAACCATCTGTCACTCCTAACGGTCGACAAAACACACATAGTATGATATATGTGTCACAACATAGCTCCCACTACGATGGGCATATCACGCTTCTATGTCGTACGAATCATAAATCTAGATACTACAAAAGTATCTAACCCAAACCACTAGATTGATATACATAGTTTCCAATCCAACACTTGTGATTCGGTTCAAAGCTTTAGTACGAAAATAGGGTATCTTCTCATACTTCGACTACAAAATTAAGTCTCATCTTAGACTTACTAAGGCGACTATATAACGAGTCAATATCTTTTCCATACAACTCATGTACAAAGATAATATCAAACACTCTCTAAGTGTTCACGTGACTCAGTCTCATCTTGCCCACTACAGAAGTGTCAAGGCGATTACCTGTGTGACTAGGCAATCTAAAAGCTTGGTGATATCTTATGTGCCTCATCCTGCAACAAAAGCATATGAACATTTTCAAAAGAATCAAAACCTTTATCCAAAAATGTCCATCATCAAACAAATTAACAACTCAACAAGATTAAACATAAGTTGACGCTTTTGCACAATTGGCTCAACACATGAACTAATAAAGAACATATCTTATAAAAAATATAATGCGTCAATCATCTTGTTAGTCTTACTTGATGACAACTCTTAGTCCCACATAAGAACTAATCTACTCTTACCACAAAAGCCAAAGTAAAAAACACTTGATTACATATCATTGTGTGAGCGTGTAAAGGATCGATTAGGTAACCAATTACTTATCAATCACTAAATTGACGTTCAACCATGTACTAAACAAGGTATACGTCAATGTACCAACTACACTAGAACAAGAAACAGTACTCTAATCGTTTCTTGCACTCAATCATAGGTTTAGACATAACCAAAATATTAATATTCTTCTAAAGTACCAACATGTCACCAGTTAATAAAGAGAAACTTATTCTCCTATATAATTTTGACATAACACCATAAAATCCACCATTCCAACTAAATCGTCACACAAATGAGTAATGACTTTTAAAATAAGTATGGTAGACCTCTAACACATGAACACACTAAGAGATACAAAAAAGTTATCATCTTAATCATTTGAGACGGACTCAACTGATCGATCCATGTGTATAAATTTCTCAATCAACTTGATTCAAGAAAATAATCTTACATCCATTTGAAAACAAAATCCAAATAGATAACTAAAACTTAGAACAAAAGCGGAACGAATCCTAACATTTTGAGAACATATCTCATGATAGTCTTAAACCTAACTGTCACAAAAACACACATTGTCACAATGTATTTATGCTCTCATATAACGATCCATTTTTATTACTTGGTGAATACTCTCACTTACTAAAAGTGATAGCTCCCACTTACTAAAAGTAGTAAAAATAAGTGAATAGTTAGGACCGCTCCCACTATCCTCCATAATGAGTAAATCATCTCTCAAGGACCAACCTTATGTTAATCCTTATAAGTTGACATACAAGTTAACATTTACTCATCAGTAAACAAAGTCTCATCTTTACAATGGATCGTGGAACTACTCCCACTATCCAAATATAAAGAGAAGTTAAAACTATTCTTGGTGACTCAATGAGCTCACAAATTCTCCCACTCACCAAAAGATAGTTTTTGCGTTGTAACGAATACAAGGCAAAAGTCTACTAAATTTCACCAAACACTTAGAAACACATCCAAGTGATGAAATATTGGGGGTCGCTTAAACACAAAGTATGATAAATATTAAGGAATAAAAGACCAACCTATTATCCAAAACTTATTTGGAGTGGGCAAAATTTCCTCGAAAACATATTTAAGGAATCCTCCTCTAAATTAAAAGAAGGAATACTTGATCAACGTCATACTTCACTTAACCATGTCAAGTGATGGACAATTCCTCAACTATAACAATTTTTTTTGTCATAGCGATTATGAATTATAAGATCTAACACACACATATTTTTCCTCATATTCACTTTGAACATATCAAAGATTTATTTGAAACCAACATATTTACTAAGAGTACTGACTCTAAGTTCAAAATCGATTTTCGCCTTTTATTATAAAATGTTTGAACATATCAAATACATAATAAAATGATAGAGGGAAAAGTATACAGTCTCATGATGGTCCTTAACATTAAAATACCCACAAATTAATAATAATAGATTGAAATATAAAAGTTAAAGACAATGAACATATGTTAAAAATATAATCAAGCAGAAGAATAACAAAATAATGCGGTGAACATATATATTTTGGCCAATCACATAGCCATAAGAACTATTTACTTGAGGTTAAATAATAATCCGTGATTTCCAATGAACTAATTATTGAAAATTAATTCTGCACTCCAAATGCCTATAGAATAACACATCAAAGTAGCACGAAGCTTCTTTGAAAACAAAAACAATGTAGCATCGCTAAAAAGTTAATTATCCATCGACAAACAATGAATTAAACAACTACGAGTTGTAAATATTCCCACTTTGTTTCTAAATCCTCAAAGGACAAGAATTAGTATCGGATGTAAGAAACACACATAACTCGAAGTGATGGAAAAATAATGTCATTTGGCTCGAATCAATCACGGACCAATTTAATATTATTTTCACATTATTCTCTCGTCGACACTAAGTCAGACATATTTAAGTAATACCACATATTTGTCCTTAATAGTAAGAAAAACATAAACCATTAATAATCGTATCGGGAGTCATCGGCCAAAAAACGCCATCTTCTCCCGCCTCAATAAGTTTGAGACTTTTATTAAGGATTGAGTGTACTAACAACGAAACATAAAAAGTTTTCCATTTTTCCTAATCCAATAATTGTATGGCAAACAAATCACCATGGAAAAAATAACTCCTTACGCCAGTCAATCCCGTGTTTAAAAGGTACATCATCCCATTTATGATAAACAAAAATGACGACGGTCCTTAAAACACTTCCGGGTCAAGACACATAGTCTTGTACCCTACGTCAAAACGAATTTGACTTACATCTAGTCTCACGCTACATAAGCTATAAGAAATGTCTCAAAACTACTTAATAAGTCTACATACAAAATAACAAAATTTTGCATACATCAAGCTTACTATATTCGAACAAATATTGTACAAGACACAGATTTTCATAATCCTACTCATTAGTAAGATATTCAACCTCGATAATAGTGATCACAATTTCTAAAATCGTGATTATTAATAAGATACTAAATCTTATCACGCTAGTTATCCAAGTTCAAACCGCTTTATCAATGGTGAACAAATCACCAAAACACTTGTTGTCATACAAAAGTATATGGATGAAGGCACAATTCAAAAAATTAAATTATTAAAAAAAACTTCATTTATATTGTTCGTTCGAAAATTTCGCTAAGCTCATAATCATCACAAACGCCATAAACAAGAAATTTCAACAATTTAATTAACTCTTAAGATTAAATGAAACGAAATCAAAAAAATCATTACAAAACGCTAAACAAATTAGCTATTACCCTTATAATATCGGCTAAACAAATTAGCACGAACAAGAATATCACTCAGATATTAGACAAACACTATGCAATACAAGTTTGCTTGTCTTTAAAAATAATTAAAAGTCCTTGATCATAACTCATATGATCGTTTAAGTGAGTTATTGATACACAACTAATATGTAATTAAGTCTTTCTCATCTCTCGTGTAATACTAAATTTACACGTTATCATATATCACTAAGATATTAAATATTTATGTAAGATACAAAATTTACATAAATTAATATATACATATCACTAAGTTATAACGGAATTTCTCATGTAAAACAAAATTACATGTACAAGTATACCACAAAGATATAAATCATTTATGTAAAACAAAATTACATAAACTAATAATTTACTATATCACAAAGATATAAGCCAATTTCGTAAAACAAAATTTACAAAAAGTCTCGCATTAAAAAAAACGAGTCCTTTTGTAAAACAAATTTACAATAACCATTATATCATTAGGATATACACCTTGTATGTCAGTTATAAAATCTCACGAACAACAAATGTCAATAAGATATTTATTTTCTCTATGTAAATGTAATACGAAATTACACAACTTTCACAAGATAAAATAAACGAAACAAATTCGTAAGTTCTAACATTATCTTGTAAAAATACAATATACAAATAATTATGAGTAGCATATGCTCGTTCAGACACAAAGTCAAACATTAGTATTTCTCACACCCATAAATTTTCTAGCCTGTTGCTTAAAAATAAGAGGTCACTAAGACATTTAAAATTTACATACAAGGACATATTTTACGTGACTCGTAAAGTATCATCACCTAGATATTTACCATTTACACGTAAGATAAAATTTTATGAAACATACTCATAAATATAACTTATATCACGAACGATATAGATACCCACATAAAACAAATTTACATGGTCCAAACTCAAATATATATGCGGAGTATGAGACACATTCATAAAATAATGCGTATAGCTATAATTACTAAGATATTTACATGTACATATAAAACAAATTTATATGACTCACATTTTCAACTTTGTATGAAACATATTCATACACTTATAAATCTAGCTACAAAAATTTGCATTACTTAACACCACTAAGATATTAAGACCTAGATATGTAAAACAAATTTACGATATAAAAAATAAATATATCAAAATTAAGCTAAAACAGATTAGCATTATAAGTTAATATCACTTAAATATTAACAATGATATAAATAATTACTTGCACAATATTAAAATAGTAAACCAAGCTATAATATTCACATTTCAACATGCCAATGAACAAAAAACAATGACATTGACAATATATAAGAAAGTACCCAACTTTCTAATTGAAAAAAAAAAAAAAATAGTGTCATAGTACATGCTTATCTATCTTGCTGAAATAGAAAATAAAATAGTACACATACTACACAATACCCAATGAGTCTACACATTGAATGACACAACACTACTCAAAAGCAGCAAGAATAGAACCCAAAACTCCTTCCTCTTCATCATTCACACTTCTTCTTTTGAAAAACCAAAACAAACTCAACCAAAACAAATCTGATCGTGTACAAGATTTTCTCATATAAAAAAAATTAAAGAACACATCTCCATCTATGGATCAAAAAACAATTTTTTTTTAAAACATTTCACATAGAAACAAATTAAAAAAAAAAATGCCGATACCAAAACGACATACATATTGGAATTATAGTGTAAATATATGCTAACCATAATTAGTTATGTGTACATATTATAGCCTTTATTGTAGGAGTAAGTTTAGGGAAGTAAATATTCTGTTTCAGGCTATATATTGTATTGTCATTCACGTTGCTTTGATTATCAAAATAATAGCAAATTACTTTCTTCTTCTGCCTTGTCTTCATGGCATCAGAGCAGTAATTCGATCAATACTGCTTCGATCAATACTGCTTCGATCAATACTCCCTTTTAATTCACGATGCCAGGCGATAAATCAAATTCCAAACCACCACAGCAAATACCTCCCTCTTCTCCTCTTTATTTACATCCGAGTGAGAGCCCTAATCTATCCCTTTCACCGATTATTTTCGATGGGAATAAACATCAGTTATGGGCCGATGCAGTAAGAAACGGTCTCGATGCTAAGAATAAATTAAGCTTCATCGAGGGTACCGTGCAAAGGCCGGTTGTACAAGACGGAGCGGAGGAAACTTTGGAGGCCGTTGCGTGGCGTCAATGCAACGCAATGATAAAAGGCTGGTTGAGAGGTTCGATTGGCCCTAAACTCCATTCAAGCATTGCTTTTACAGAGACGGTGGTGGAGATATGGAAAGAATTGCGCGATCGATATTCAACTGGGAACGCACCGCGAGTTCACCAACTGAAGACGGATTTGATCGAATGTAAACAAGGTAAATCATAGTCTATAGTTGAGTATTATACCCAATTAAAAACTATTTGGGATGAACTTGGGAATTATACCAAAATTCCCAAGTGTACTTGCGGATCCGCTGCAGCTTTTGTGAAAGATCGAGAAGAAGAGAAGGTGCATCAGTTTCTGATGGGCCTCGACACCTCGCTATATGGACACGTTCGATCAAATATTCTGATGGAAGACGAGATTCCTTCTTTAAGCAAAGTGTATGCTATCGTGTTGCGTGAAGAGCGTCACCGAATGGTGATCAAGAATAAGGAAGCAGTTTCAGAGGCAGCCATGGCAACACGCGTGAATGGGAATGATGTTCGAAATTCTGATTCGAACAAAGATGCAGAAACAGAGAACGTGATTCGTTGCGCTCATTGTAAGAAGTTATGGCATACGGAGGACAAGTGTTGGGAAAAATTAGGCATTACAGGACGAGGAAGAGGACGCGGCAGAGGGCGTGGAAAAGGGAGCAGAGGAAGAGGTACAAAACCAACACGCAAACGCCGCAACGACAACTGAGGATGCGAAACAGAGCTTCACGCCTGATGAAATGGTCCAAATTCGAGCATTTTTGAGTGGTAAAAATGATGGTTCCTCTTCATCAAAATCAGGTACGAATAATAATGTTATTGGGCATTGGTTACTTGATAGTGGGTGTTCGCATCACATGATAGGAAGACGGGACTTGCTCGATAATATTTGGAGTGGAGTAAAATCAACCGTAAGCCTCCCTGATGGTTCGAAAATTGTGACAGTGGAGCATGGGACTGTCACAATAAGCGATAATTTTGTTTTGAAAGATGTCCTATATGTGCCTAATTTAACCTGCGATTTAATTTCAATACAACAATTAATTACAGAAAATAATTGTGTTGTAACTTTTTATAATGACCATTGTGTTATACAGGACCAATCTACGAGGATGAAGATTGGGAGGGGTGAGCACGATAATGGGGTCTATTATTTCAAGAGTGAGAGGAGAAATATAGCAGCTCACATTGGGCGTGAAAGTGCAAGCTCCAACCTGTGGCACAAGCGTCTTGGACATCCGTCTAGCAGTATTTTACCTCTTTTCTCAGATTTAGTTGGTTTTAATTTGTCTTGGAATTCTAGCAATATTTGTGATTCATGTTGTCGAGCCAAACAAACTCGTTCTGTTTTTAAGTTGAATAATAAAAGGAGTACGGAATTATTTGCTCTCATACACTGTGACATATGGGGACCATATCATTCCAAAAGTTTATCGGGGGCACAATATTTTCTTACAATTGTTCATGATAAAAGTAGGTTTGTTTGGGTCAAATTGATGCATGATAAGGGAGAAGTAGGTGACCTCTTAATAAGTTTTTGCAGAATGACCAAGACACAATTTAATAAGGATGTTCAAGTGGTTCAAAGTGATAACGGGAATGAATTTCTCTCAAACAATGTTAAAGATTTTTATAATGAACATGGCATTCTTTTTCAGACAAGTCAAGTTGACACCCCACAACAAAATGGTAGGGTGGAACGTAAGCATAGAAACATTTTAGAAAAGGCGAGGGCTCTCCGGTTTCAAGGAAATTTGCCTATTAAATTTTGGGGTGAATGTGTGTTGACTGCGGCATATTTGATAAATAGAACACCTATCCGTATTCTTGATGGAGTGACACCTTATGAAGTCTTGTATGGAAAGAGACCTTGTTATGATAATTTTCGGGTTTTTGGTAGTGTCTGTTATGCTCATAATAAGGATAGGCCAAAAGATAAATTTAATGAACGGGGAAAGAGGTGTATCTTCATAGGGTACCCTAGTAGTAAGAAAGGGTGGCGTGTATATGATGTGACGAAACAAAGAATTTTTGAGTCAAGAGACGTTGTTTTCTACGAACATATTTTTCATTTTGCTAACGAAGAAAACGAACGTAACTCGACCAATGCTAAAGCAGCCGAGACACAACCCCTAGTGAGTACTTATGTAGAAGACGAAAATGAGGAAGTAGATGAGATGAATGATGAAGCACAGGTTGAAAATGTTGAGAGAAATGTGGAGCAAGGAGGTGTCACGGATAATGCCTTGCTAAATGATGACAACATTGCTATGACTAGTGATGACAATAGTGCAACAAATGATGAAAATATCAATGCAAATGAGGCAGGTACATCCGCGGCAGAAGGAAGAGGAGCACGTCAAAAATTTGATCCCTATTGGAAGAAAGACTACTACTGTAAATCAACACGACTACTAGACCCCAAAGTTGTTGCTCACTCCTCTCGATCCGAGTCCACAAAGAAAGGTACTAAATATCCTTTGGCTAATTATGTTACGACCAATTATTTTTCTGATAATTACAGGTCTTATTTGACAAAAGTTGATGCAATAAAAGAGCCACACAACTATAATGAGGCGTCCAAGATTAAAGAATGGGTAGATGCTATGGGCAAGGAGTTTGATGCACTAGAAGCTAATGGAACATGGCATGTAGTTGATCTTCCACATGGTTAGAAACCAATCGGGTGTCGTTGGGTCTACAAAGTTAAATACAAGGCAGATGGGTCAATTGAAAGATACAAGGCTAGACTCGTTGCTCAAGGTTTTACACAAGTGGAAGGTATTGATTATCATGAGACTTTTGCTCCCGTTGCAAAAATGACTAGTGTACGTTGTTTACTTGCTATAGCAGTTTCAAAGGGATGGTCGATTACGCAATTAGATGTGAATAATGCCTTCCTTCATGGGAACTTGGAGGAGGAAGTCTATATGAGAATGCCACCGGGATTTGAGAAAGGGAGATCGAACAAAGTTTGCAAATTAAATAAGTCCTTATACGGGCTTAAGCAAGCATCCCGGAATTGGTTTGCGAAATTGACGGACTCATTGACAAGGTATGGTTTTACCCAATCTTTAGCAGATTATTCATTGTTCACTTATAATAAAGACGACATTTTTATTGGAGTTTTAGTTTACGTCGATGATATGATAATTTTAAGTGATAATGAAGAAGCTAGCTCCCGTCTCAAGGAGTTTCTCGATAAAAGTTATGGCATTAAAGATCTTGGACGACTTAAATATTTTCTTGGGATTGAAGTAGCAAGTGGTTCTAAAGGGTTGTTCCTTAGCCAAAGGAAATATGCTCTTGAAATTATTAAGGAAGAAGGATTAGAAGGTGCTAAACCGGTTGATTTGCCAATGCAACCAAATCACTCGCTGGCCTTGGCGAAAGGAGACTTAATACACGATCCCATGGTGTATAGACGGTTGGTGGGTCGGCTCATTTACTTAACCATTACTAGGCCAGACTTGGTGTATGCGGTCCACATTCTAAGCCAATTTGTACATGCCCCGATAAGAGAACACATGGATGCGGTTTTGAAGGTAAATCGATGCATCAAAGGAAGCCCGGGTAAAGGAATCATTATAGGTCGAGACAATGATCTACTCTTGCGTGGCTATTCGGATTCCGATTATGCTCGATGTCCATTAACGAGGCGATCAATAACCGGATATTTTGTTACCTTGGGTCACTCACCCGTTTCTTGGAGAGCCAAAAAGCAGACCACCGTGGCCAAGTCAAGTGCAGAAGCCGAGTATCGTGCAATGGGGGCAGTCACAAGTGAAGTAATTTGGTTGAAATCTTTTTTGAGTTCACTTGGTGTTATTCATAGTGTTCCCATTAAAATATTTTGTGATAATACGGCTGCATTACATATTGCAACAAATCCCGTTTTTCATGACCGGACCAAGCACATTGAAGTGGATTGTCATTTTGTCCGACAACATATCTTAAATAAAACAATTGCAACTGCACATGTACGAAGTAAAGATCAACTGGCGGATATCTTTACAAAGGCATTAGGAAGAGATGGTTTTCAATATCTATGTTCCAAGTTGGGCATTGGTCTCCCAAGTGCTCCAACTTGAGGGGGAGTATTGGAATTATAGTGTAAATATATGCTAACCATAATTAGTTATGTGTACATATTATAGCCTTTATTGTAGGAGTAAGTTTAGGGAAGTAAATATTCTGTTTTAGGCTATATATTGTATTGTCATTCACGTTGCTTTGATTATCAAAATAATAGCAAATTACTTTCTTCTTCTGCCTTGTCTTCAATACACTCGCCGTCAAGAAGCAACCCATTGACAACAACCGCTGCCATCACTCAAATCGGCGTCGGATGGAACGATTGAGCCGACTCACGCGCTCAATATCATGGTTCGCGCATGACATAAACTTGCTAGAATCATGATTCAATCACGGCCTAGTGGTGGTGCGTGACTCATACGCACCGATCACCAAAACCAGTAGCAAGGACGAAGATGAAACCGGCTGTATTTATTGGTTCCATAGAAACGAGGAGGCGACTAACGCCGGAACAGACGCAGGACTCACACGCATTGGCCCCAAAGAGGAGTGCTACCACGACGACAAACGCCGGGATAGAGGTCAGTCAAGAAGTATGAAGTATTGGGGCAGAAACTATAGTATGTAAGCAATCCAACAAATGAATCCGAAATATAATTCAACATATGAATTTTAGAGAGGTAAACATTATCAATGAACTCAACCCATAACTCATATATCAGTTTACAAAAAAAAAAAAGGACGGTTGGAAAACATGATAAATAAAAACAAATTTTAATTTAATCATGTAATTAAGAGTCGGGACAGAAGCGGAAACACGATCGGCTCTGATACCACTGTTGGAAAATATGCGTACCTTAATAGCGGAATAGGTACGATGATCGACGTGCCGCTTTCTGTCCACGAAACCGAAATCTAGACTGATTTCCGGTGGCTACTAGAGTCACCGGATATAGTCACACCCCAAATTCCAAAGCTCCGATTTGATGGAGAGCTTAACCGTGATTATAGTATACCTTATGAATTGAGTTGTGGGTTGTTGTCTATTGTTGTATTAGTGTACGTATTGCTTAATACGTTGTCTTATTTATAATGCCACAAATAGGCAGTTACAAAAGGAAGAGATTAATGGGAATAATGGCCATTAAAACAGATTTAATGACTCATTATCTCAGCCTTAAATCACAACCATTATCACTAATATAATGGAGTAATAGCCACAACTAATGTGGCCGTTTAATGCTTGAATTTCAATAGCCATAATACCAAGTCGCAGCCAACTAAGTTAGCTTCCGTCTCCAAGAAGAATCAACATCAAATATTATCTGGTATGAGAGATATTCCAAGTTTAGTGCTGACAGGCCAGTTTTCAGGAGACGGTAGCATTCATGTACAGTCTTCGTGTTTCGATCATAATTCGAGTTCTAAAGCATATATATGTGTCCACATCCCACAATTAGTTAACATCCCTGGGTTTCTGTAGACACAAACATCATTAGATTTGAGAGAGAAATTTTATAATTTGAGCATACTCCCTGAAATGTTACAGCATAGCAGGGTAAATTACTTGCGCACTGGCTTAAAA
Organism: Heliosperma pusillum; assembly: GCA_022085475.1. NCBI lineage: Eukaryota > Viridiplantae > Streptophyta > Magnoliopsida > Caryophyllales > Caryophyllaceae > Heliosperma > Heliosperma pusillum. The sequence continues at coordinate 184,037 of JAIUZE010073270.1, read as the reverse complement.
CATAAACTGTAAAGGGCGTTGAAAAAAATAGCTACATCAAGAAATCGAGAAGTCGATGATTAGTTTATTTTGCAATATTGAATCAGTGGAGTGTGAATGTGTATGAAGAAATTCTGAACTCATTAGCAAAGATTGCAAAATTGTGGTGGTATAGACTTGTAAAAGAACCCTAAGCTCATCATCTTACAATATTACGAGTCAGGATACGGAAAAGAACTCAACAGGTGCAGTAAGGTTTAGGATTGTACTACCACTTGTCCATATAGAGGGGCAACAAATTAGAGACAAGTCTGGAACCTGGGTCTGGAATACGGTGGACTTTGAGGGGTGTAAAGACGATCCCCTTCTGAGGTACACGACGGGCAGAAAAGCGGTAGAATACAAGTCTTAAATTACGGTGGTAACCCTTGACAAGGTCTAATACCACTTCAATAGCGGGCAAGCAGAGGACGTCATCACCTAAAGATAGGAAAGCTTCAAAAGCGTAGCGGGAAAGGTCTCTAGGGCCAAAGGGTTTGTAGGATGACCAGGACACAGGGAGGGTTTGATTGGTTGAGATATCGTAGGCAGTGAAGACGGGTGTAGTTCTCTCAGTACGAAAGAAGAAGAGGACGTCGTCAATAGGGGCATTGGCGAAGAGCCGTCCTTACTGTGAATGCAAATCCAACGTTGAAAAGGACGGTCAGGATAGTAGACATAAAGGGGTGAGGTAGTTGGAAATATGCAGAGTATGCGATTGTTGATTGGGTCGGATATATCATCAACAAGTAAGTTAGATGGTATGAGTATGGGACGCCACCCAGCAGCCTCGTTGGCGGTGTCATAAAACTCGCCAAAACAGTCGCAAATATAGCTTACTTCACTAAAGACGAGTATTTTGGAGCCGAGTGAAACACACTTAGGATGTCCCCAATTAGGAATAAGCATCTTAGCAGGTAGACCCTCCACTTCTTTTGCGATGACTTGGACGAGACGTCGTAATATAAGACCCCCGAGTGAATGAGGTCTACGTCCTCGTCTTCTTGGTCGTTTGCGGTTTCCTCCTTGGCTGTCGTCTCGACTCTCGATTGCAAACAACTTGGTTCCTACCGCTAGGGGTGAGCAAAACCGGGTACCCGATACGGTTTTAATAACCGTATCGGGTACCCGGTTTTTGGAAGGCCAAAAATTAGAACCCGGATCCGACCCGGTTTAACCGGGTACCCGGTTTTCGTATACTCGGTTAAACCGGGTACCCGAAAACCGTATACCCGGATCCGGTTTAATTGATAATGCTCAAACTTCGAATTCGAGTGCACAACATTAGTAACGACCAATAAATAAGATGCTTATATAATCCACTAGGATCAGTATTACAAAACACAATTACTTGCAAAGTGAGTAGGTAATATAGCAAAATACAAATTTGCAAAACTTTCACACAGAAATTTGTCACTGATAAAGTGAGTTGCGTATATTACAAGTTTCACATAAAATGATTGTTGCTCAAAATTTCACCCATATAGTCAAAATAGAAAACAAAATTTTACATACAACTTTTTTTTTGTTTATTTTTAATTAAACCGGGTCAAAACCGTATACCCGGTTTTGATTTTCCCCGACTCGGACCCGGTACGGTTTTTTTAAAAACCGTATCGTATACCCGGAAATTCGTATCGTGTACCCGGAAATCCGTGTAATTAAAACCGTATACCATATCGTATCCGTATATTAAAACCGTATCGTATATTTTTGCTCAGCCCTACCAACCGCCACTGAGCCAGACACATGTCTATTCAGCACATATCCACCAGCTTTCCTGAATATTTTCTTTCAAGTTAACCACGTAGAATTCTGATACGCCTCCTCAGTTTGATTTGTCAACCAATGTCTTACTCGTACCACCACCACCCCGACTCTTCGCTGAATTATTACCAACATCATCCCGTGATCTCTTCATCCCCCTCTTTCCCCTCTTCGATTCCATTTGTTGGATGCCCTAATTTTCTTGATTTATCATCGTAAATCTATCCCCACACCCCAATATCAATTATTACCTTCTACATAGGGTGGTGTACTGGTGTTATATGTGTGTTGCCGTGTTGGTGTAATTAAATTAGGATAATTTGGGAAATTAGCGTAACTCGTCAGTCGTCACTTAACAAGTCGGAAAATAAGAAAATAATACTATTGGTAAAAAAATGGTAGTGATTAGGATGGGTGTTATTTGTGAGAACACAAATATGTGGTGATATAATATATAAAAAGTTGCAAATACCTGGTGGTTATTTATAGTTTTTCGTGATAATATGTATGTAAGAAGTATGGAGTGCATGGTATTTTGTATACTATTTTTTTTAATAAGGTAAAGAAACTAAGTTGATCTTATAAGATAAACTCAACCTATAACATCCTGATGGATCCGGGAGTGATCGAAAACCGAATACTTACGAATCACAAAAAAAACATAATGATGCTATATAAATGAACAAGTCCTATTTGCGACAGGGCGACCCGTCGCAAAGAGCAAGTGAGGGGGCAAGTAGGGTGTTTCATTTGTCCCCCACTTGACCCCAACCCTGTTAGGTTCATATATCTACACTTAAAACATTTCTTAAATAATACTAATTAACCCTTTAATTAATTTCCAATATCTAGTTACATGCAAATTATATAAATCGAAATAGAGAAAGAAAATGTTCCTCACATTGACGTTATTCGAGTATGGGCACAAGTACAAGACACCTTCTTGTACTTGTTCTTGAGCTTAAGGATATATGGATGAACTTCCTAGTTCCAAGTATAGGAACTCTCCTTAGTGATGCACCTAGACTATCCTTAATCACTTGTATATTGTTATACTAGAACAACTAACAAGTACCCTTAGAACCAAGTATGACACTCGAAATTTCTACCTTAGAAATGTCAAACACAAGTTCTATGAAACTTCTAAGGTTTCTAAGTATATTGTGATTTCTAGTGAGATAAAGATATATTTATTTTCTATGAGATTAAGTTGTTCATAAGAGGAGAAATGATCTCCTCTTAAGCACACCAAAAACCGGCACCTACCTTGGGAACGGAGGGCATGCCTCTTTCTTTTTGCCTTATCAAAGTTATAGGGTGGCTATAGGTATTTAGGCTAAGTAATCATTTTGTCTAATCATCATTAGCACAACATTAAAGCCTAATCCTTACCCAACCACCCATATAACCGGTTTTGTGACTTAAAATGGAGTCCATATTATATATATTTGTGATTTTGTCATTTGTCACACATGTGACATGTTATCTTATAATATAAATATGTATTTAACTAGTTTAAATACAATTTCATGTCAAATAAACTAAACTTAACATTTTAAGTAATAATTTATAATTACATATATATAAAATGGGTCATCTCATATTTGGTTGCTATGATCTACAACTAATTGTAATTATGATCAATCAATCATGCTTATCTCAAATGTTTCATAAACATTAAGCATTCTAATATAACAATTATATTATTGAATCTTATTTAATCATATTACAATAAGATATATTTCTCACTTGTAAACTTATTCTGTTTAAGGGATTGATTAATCTGTATGAATCTCATATAAGTTTATCTAAATTTTTCCCTCCAAAATTACCAACACTTTAATAAGGAAATAAATGAATGTAGAGCAATTACAATTTTCCATTTTGAAAAGGAAACAAATAAGAATTAGAGTTCTATCAATGAACAATCTTAATTGGCTAAAATAATTTTGTTATTTAAAGAAAATAAGATATTAAATAATATAGGTGCTATAACGTTTTTAATTTAGAAAAGACACCCTATATAAATCAAGATATATAATAAATATAAGATTTTTTAGTAAATAAAAATATCATAATAAATAAATTATAGGGTCACAAGTTTTAAAAATATGAAGCAAAATTTTAAAAAATGAATAAACATATAAAACGAATTCGTAAGTATTTTATTTAAAATAATATTTTGACACATAAACTCTAAACATGTATTTAAAAGTATCAATAAGTTATACGAATTTAAAAATGTCAGCTTTTATGTTTTTATCACTACATTTTCATTATATACTACTAATAACATGTTCGAATGTCCAACATATCAATGTAACATTGTTTTGAATTTTTTGCTCACTTATATACCCTCTCCATATATACCTTGCAATTGCAGAAATCTAAATTAGTGATATATCAATGATTTTTTTTTTAAAACAAAGACCCTGTTCTTTTGGACTTAATTTCAGTTCCTATAAGTTCAGTTCAGCTTCATTAAGTTAAGTTCAGTTCAGTTCAGCTCTATTAAGTTCAGTTCAGTTCAGTTCAGTTAAGCTCTATTAAGTTCAGTTCAGTTCAGTTCAGTTCTATTAAGTTCAGTTCAGTTCAGTTCAATTCAGTTCAGATTACTTTTATTTCAACATTATCATGATTATTATTCTTATCGTTGTTATTAATATGTTAACTCATTTAATATTGTTATTATTTATATCACCGTTATAATTATTCTTTATATTATTATATTTATGTTTAATATATCTATTTATTCTTATATTATTACGATTAATGGAAGTATTAGTATTATTAATATTTAATAATATTATATTTTATATTTTATTGATATATTCATTATTATGAATATTATTAGAAAAATATTTATTATTATTATTATTATTATTTTTTTTTTTTTTTTTTTTTTTTTTTTTATTATTATAATTATGCGCGCAGCTTTCATTAAAATAAAATGAAAAGTTTACATGAAGTTGGTGGGGAGCCGAGAGACAATCTGGGCCCCCACTCCCTTAGCTATAGCAAAGCTAAGCCTAGCAAAAATATAAGCGGCCACCCGAGCCCCAGCATCCTGAGATACCGAGAATTTCTGGATCCGCTTGAGCAAGTCAACAGCATCCGAGCCCAGCTCCCCAAGCGAAGAGAAAGAGAAGGGTAGGAAACCATATCCAGCAGCCGCGCATAAATCCCCATACTTAGCACATTTGCGCTGAGCAGCATCGGCGACAACCCGTCCCGGCACAAAATCGGACATCCCAGTCTGAGTCAAGGGGGAAGACTATGTCAAATCAACACACACATCACGCCCTCTGTCCCAGGAATAAAGTAGCAAATCTGCAGGTCGAAGAGATCCGCCATGCATGCCCGTCAACCAAACCGATATAAACCTCCTTGCCCGTAGAAATATCAGACCTATAGCATATGTCGAATAAGGTGTCACGAACGAGGTTATGCTGATGCTTAACCCCCCACAGTACCAGTACAAGAAATAGCGTGGTCCCCATACACATCATCAACAAAAACCCGAGAGCAAGCAGGACAAGGCCTAGATACCGTGAATAACGGGACACCTAGTCGATACCCCAGCAAACTACGGTAAGTCCTCCGGTTCATAGTCTGACCCAACCTAGAGATAGGAACCGCGCGCAACCAATCAGAGGCGTGGGCACCCTGCTGAGACTTCCATAACGCAAGCTGACGCGGTGTCAAAGAGAATACAGATTCCGCAGTAGCAGCAATCCTCGCAAAATATATATCTGCCAGTTTCTTCATAAGTTTAGGGGCAGCGATTTCACTAGGATCACGTAAAAAGGAAGAACCTGTAGTCTTAGAGAACACTCGCAAGGCATCGTCGCAAGGCATCGTCGAAAGTAGGACCAAAATATTATTATTATTATTATTATTATTATTATTATTATTATTATTATTATTATTATTATTATTATTATTATTATTATTATTATTATTATTATTATTATTATTATTATTATTATTATTATTATTATTATTATTATTATTAATACTATTAATCATTAGTAATAATAATATTATATTAATATAATCTAATAATAATCAAATAAGATATAAAAAAATATTATAGTAATATAATAAAAAATATAATATTAATATGAATGATAACATTATTAATTATAGTAATAAATATATAAAATTAAGTAACTAAAAAATAAATATGATAAGTATAATATAATAATATAAACAATATAAACAATAATATAAAATATAATTTATAATAATAATAATAATAATAATAATAATAATTAATATTATAATAATATAAATCATTATTAATAATAATATTATATTAATATTATTTAATAATAATCTAATCAGATGTATAAAAAAAATAAAACAATAATATAAGAATAAATATTATAATAATAAAATACTAATATAAATGATAACATTATTAATAACAATATAATATAGTAATAAATATATTAACAATAGTAACTAAAAAAATATAAAAAATATAAATAGTAATAAAGTAAATATAATTATTAATAATAATAGACCTAATAATAATATATTAATACATACTAATAATAATAATTATTATTATTATTACTAATATTAATAATAATATTATTAATAATAATAATAATAAATATTTTTCTAATAATATTCATAATAATGAATATATCAATAAAATATAAAATATAATATTAATAATTATTAATAATACTAATATTTCCATTAATCGTAATAATATAAGAATAAATAAATATATTAATCATAAATATAATAATATAAAGAATAATTATAACGGTGATATAATAGTAATAAATAATTTTTTAAAAATATAAATATAATAATAATAACAATATTAACTGAATTAACATAATAATAACAATGATAAGAATAATAATCATAATAATGTTGAAATAAAAGTAATCTAAACTGAATTGAACTGAACTGAACTGAACTGGATGAACTGGATGAACTTAATAGAGCTGAACTGAACTGAACTTAATAGAGCTGAACTGAACTGAACTAAACTTAATGAAACTGAACTGAACTTATAGGAACTGAAATTAAGTCTAAAAGAACATGACCTTATTCAGGCAAATAGATTGTTCAAAGAAATTTGGGTCTAGCAAATTAATAACTCAAGAGATCCATTGAAATTACAAGATAAGACAAATTTTTGTTCTAAATCCTTGATCCAAGCCTTCTTTAGAGCTGACATATGGCTGCAAATTGCTCTTCTAGGCTAATATGAGAAGCAAAATGTAATCTAGTCACAAAGAAGGACGGGATTAGAATTTATTGTTAAAAATTGATCTTAAAGACGGAAAAAGAGCAAGCAAACTAAAAAAAATTAACCAAAAACTCAATTCTTCATTCAAAGAGTTGAAGAAGAGAATAAAAGATTGAAATACAAACTTTTCATAAAGAAACGATCCACATGCACCAAATGTGGAATTACTGACTAAAGAGTGATAGTGAGATACTAGAGATACTATCCTGGAATTTTATTTACTTGACCTAGTTGTTTTTGGGCCTCCTCTTTTTCACGAACTATTTATTTAAAACTTTTGTAGTGTATGTATATGTAACTTTACTTGTAATTTTGTCATTCTCTTAAAAATCCATAATATCTAACTTAACTCAAGTTCAAAAAACAGTTACGTAAAGTACAATTTTCTCACAATATAACTTAATGACTCTAGACTAAACTAGATTCAGTAATATATTAGCTCATCTAACGCACAAGTTCTCACATAGTACAATATCTTTAAATCTTAACATTCATAATTTAAAAATCTTAACTCAAATTTCATCAGAGTAAAGCTAATGTTAAATATTAAAATCTTGAGGTGCATATAGTTTTCAACTTCAAGTCACTATTGGATTTTATATCAATCTTTTTTTTTTACCAATGATTAGTTTTCTACCTCAACATAGAGTTACACCGGGCAAGTTTATCGATTTTAATTAACATGTAATATTATAGAACGATTATAAAAAAGACATGTACTTTCTCGTACTCTCTACATCCTTCATCTTTTCTTTTTTCACAAGAAATAAAAAATTGAATTTGGACAACATAACACACACTACCATGTAGATATATACCTCAGTTTGCACCACTCAAAAAGTCACTTGATGATGATCAGATGTGCATGTTAGTTCTATGTCGTGATTTATGACGTTTCGTAACTTGGTTAATAAATGATATATCAAACATTTGTGCATGTCACCCCCTTTATTGTCATCTACGTGCCAATATGGTCGTTTGACATTAATTAGAGTCGATAGGAGTTCGGATAAAAAACGTCTCCCTTTTCAGAATCTATCTCGTTATAACATGCGTATGAACTGGAAATCATCAAAGTAATATTTTATTAGAGTTCGATGCGCAAATCGTTTTCTATCTAATGAGATAAAACTTTATCCCTTCCCCTTGGAATCCGCAATAATGCGTGTTCTTTTGATAGGATTAAACCTCCTTATAACATGCGTATGAAGTGTTGCTCCCCTTCTAAGGTGTTATAGTCCGAGTGGGACTTTTCACCTATTGTGCTATAAATAGAGAGCTTGTATCTCCATATTTGGCACGCGAGTGTCCGCTCTTCAGTATTCTCTTCTCTCTATTTGCATACTAAGACTGTGTTAATACTCGTTTGGCGATTACAGGGTTGATCAAGTTTGTGAAGTTCAAGTTTGTGTGTAGTATAGGGACGAAGCCATGGATAACATAGGCAACCGAAATTGTGAAGCTTAGTGTACTTGGGAGGTGTACTGAAAAGACATGTGTAAGGAGTGGATTGAGATAGTGTCGGTGTGGGCATACGGTTGATAAGCTAGACAACGGTATGAAAAGCATAGGGCTAGTAAGACAAGGGAAGGACGAAATGAGACATGAGAGAGAGATCTGTATCTATGATGTGCCGATGTCGTCGTTCTGCAAATCCATTGTGTTCAAGGGTGTGAGGGAGCGAGGTGAGGTGAGAGATTCCATTTTTTGCGAGAAAGGGGATAAGTTTTTGAAATTCTCCATCGTTATCGGAGTAAAATGTGACGATAGGTTTGTTAAATTTCTTTTCGACGAGAGATTTAAATAGAACAAATACGTCATGTGAATCAGATTTATATTTGAGGGGACAAAGCCATGTGTATTTAGTAAAATGATCGACAAAAATAACGTAATACTTGAATTGATCATCAGAGAGGACGAGACAAGTCCATAAATCACTTAATATTATTTCAAGAGGCAATGAACTAGACAAAGACGATATAGTGAATGGTAGTTTATGGCTCTTGTAAATAAGACAAGAATTACAATGTGAAATAGTAGAAATAGACTTATTGAAAGACGACACATGATAAGTGATATTTTGTACTGATTTATCCCCCGTTTTAGCTCGATTTCTATGCGATTTATGCACTTTGTTAAGTGATTAACGAGCTAATATTGTTATTCTAGTTGTTTTGCGTGTTTTGACTCGTTTTATAGGCAATGAAGCGGTTTTGCTATATTTTCCTACTTTATGGAGCAAAGGCACTAGGATACGAGTTTTCAAGGAATTGATGATAGCCAGTTCACGATTTGATTACGATTCCGCTACATCCTTCCTCAATTGGATTTATCTTGGACTTTGGCTTTGAACTTCAAAAGGAAACATCAACCCAAGTCAAAAGAAGATCAGCCCAAGCCCAATTCCGTATTGCATTGACCAAGACCAAGGCATAGGATTCCGTGCCTAAGACGAAAAGACGGAAGAATCCATCCTGCACACTTACCCGATCGGATTACCATTTACCCGATCGGGTATTTCTGCAAATGGACGTTACTTAGCTCTTCTTCAACCGAACTTAAATGTGTGATTTAATGCTTTGACTAGGGTATGAATTTGGACAAGGGATCAGCAGCCATGCAGCCCTATAAAAGCCAATGATCATCACACACAATTAGCATCTCATATCCATTATCATCTTATATCATATACTACACAATTTCATAGTTTATTTCTTTTTTACAAGTTTTAGAATATAGTTTATTTCTTAGTGTTTCTCTAGTGTTTTCATAGCTTTTGTTATTGGATATTTGTTCTTTATTTTCGTTCTTATATATTCATATTCCAAAACTCGGTAATTCTCTATCTTTTACTATGCAATTTTCAACATGAACTTTAATTTAATTAGTATTGTTTTCATACTGTTGTTGTTAGGAAATCAATCTAAAATTAATCTAGTTAAAATTGAAATATTGTTTAGGATGTCACATTATATTTTATCTAATCATATAATCATAGAATTCATCACTAGAATCACTATTAATATAATCACCATAATCACTCTAGTATTTATATTTCATAGTCTAATTTCCTACATCTTTTTCTTGTTAATATACTTAATCACATGACTACATAAATTAGATTAATTCTAATATTCTAAGATTAACATTGTGTAAATAAAATAAATAGAGTTGTAATATTGAAATGATTTACGAGTTAAATGAATTAAAAGAAGAGTAGATACCACTCGAACCATCTAGTTGTTTCTTTCTTTGGTCATGCCAAATTCTATAACTATGTTTGGTGGCCATGAACAATTGTTTGTATTAGTCAATTTCTATCTTTATAACGAGAGTTGGGATGGGAATTAGGACTGCCAATAGGGGTTTAGTAACCTAACCATGCTGAGAGGACGTTAGGACCCACTAAAAGGTCGGTACGAATCCGAAAGGAATATACCGCTACAAGGCCTAGACAATCATAGTAATTCTAATGTTGGTATCTATGAGACTTTTGAATAGTTTTACATGTATTTTTTTTCTTTCACTATTTCAACTTGATTAGTTAGTTTACTTTACCGTTTTAGATAGTTTATTTTATTGTTATCTAGTTAGTTTACTTTATCGTCTTTCTATTTCCGTTCTTAGATAGTTTACTTTATTATTATTATCTAGTTTATTAGTCTAGTTATATAGTCTTTCAATATTGTCATTTAAATATCGCCTTTAGTTAGAATTTAATTGTTGTCATTCGGATCAGAGAACTTCCCCGATCGGGTACGTGACAACCCGATCGGGTAAGTAGTCTGTTTTGAGTTTAATATTTTGCAATTTACATATTTGTCATTTACATACCGTCATTTACTTATTTGTCATTTTATATTATGTTAATAGTTTAGACAACCACCTCTAATGACTCGAACTTTAATAAAAATCACTCCATAGCAATTCATAGTTAGCACGTACTCCTTGAGGATCGACACCCTACTTCCCTAATTACATTCCTTATGTTGTTAGCCTAAGTGCGGGTAATTATTTTTGTATCGGGACCGCGACATAACCGATCAAATTTTGGCGCCGTTGCCGGGGAGCACGGTTTTGTTTATCTATGTATTGTTAGTTTTTGTTTATCATTTCTACCATTCTTTGGTGCAACCATACCTAAGTCATTACTAACTTTCTCTTTTGTGTTTTTCTTGTAGGTTGACAAAAATGGTACTAACAAGGGAAGATCCAAGGTACCGGGTTTTTGAGCTCGCTAGTGGGATCCTAAAGGTCCATATGAATTTGATTGCTCTCATTGAGGGTAATCAATTTAGTGAAAAACTAAGCGAAAACCCGTCACACCACCTCCAAACCTTTTGTGAATTGTGTCAAACCTTTGTGAGGGAGGGAATCACCCAAAAAGAAATTATAGAAACTCTTTTTCCTTTGTCACTAAACACTACAAAACAAACTCGGGAAACTGGCGGACAAAATCCGTCAGTAACACCAAAAATCCGTCAGTAATTTCAATTACTGGCGGAATTTCAGTCAGTAACGCGCGTTACTTCAATTGGTAACGAAAAAAAGACTTCTGACGGAATTTTCGTCAGTAATTGAACTCCTGACGGCTTACTGACGGAAGGTTCGTCAGTCAATTCAATTGGAAAGTCAAGATTGACTTGACTGTACTGACGGAAATGCCGTCAGTAAAGTCAAGATTGACTTGACGTACTGACGGAAAATCCGTCAGTAAAGTCAATCTTGACTTGACTTACTGACGGAAATTCCGTCAGGAAAGTCAAGATAATCTTGACTATACTGACGGAAATTCCGTCAGTAAATCAAGTCAAGATTGACTTTACTGACGGATTTTCCGTCAGTACTTAATAGAGTAGTGGCTGGATACAGCAGCCTGCTGTCCAGCCACAATGCGTTTTTTGCATTGTTTTAAACAGTGAAAATTTCAACAAAACCTGCAATACAGAAAATACAAACGTTCACCGGAAAGCGGTAATTCATACTCACATATACCGCATGGTCGAAAATCAACAAAAGGCAATAAAAATAAAGGGAAAGATCGATGGAAAATGGAAAAAAAATTCATTACATAAAATGTTAAACAAATTCATACAACTTTGTTTTTACAAGCTTACAAATTCAACGGGTTCCCTAACTTAGGTAGATGATAAATTACTAACCTAAGGGAGTAACGGGAGCTCCTCCAAAACCGTGCCCGTCGTCCGCGTTGTCATCTCTTGGACGTGGAGGAGGGAAGTTGTTGCACAACTCCGAGGGAAGAAATCTCATCATAGTCGCTTGCATGGCAGCCATTTGCGCGGCTTGGCTCTCCATTTGTTGTTGATTGGCCCGTACTTGTGCTTCAAGGGCAAGTCGGGCGGCTCTCTCATGTTCTCGTTCATTGACAAGTGCATTCAATTGCTCCTTCATTTGAGTATTCTCACTTGCTAATCGAGTGTAATGACGCGGGGTTAGTCGCCCTCCCCCGTATCAAACAAATACTTTTAATGCTCAATACCAAACTAATTAATGTAGTAGGGTAAGGAGGTCGATCCCAAGAGACGGTGATTATGGTTCTAAGGCGGTTTAATTGAATTCTAGTTTAGTTCTAGCAATTAGCAAGTTGAAGAGGATTAAAGATAAACTAGACTAACAAGAAGGCAAAGATGCGATGTACAAACAATAATTAAAAGGAACTAGGGTGGATGGGTTCATTAATGCAAGTGTGAGTCAATTATGGTGGGGGATTAGGACTAGTCTAAAGATAGTCTAAACATGTCTCCACCTCTCGGTGTAAGACGGATTAAAAGACAAGCCTCCACCTCTCGATGCAAGACGAGCCCTAGCCTAAGGTTTGATTGGGTTCTCGCCCTAACCTCTCCCTAAACATCCAACCCACACACAACAACAATACAAGTTCAAGCTCTCACTCAAACTAGCAATAAAACATGAGAAAGACTCAAATTACTCATTCAAGCATTTCAACAAACACCTTGTGTGCACAAAACAAGTAGACTACCAAAAGACTAAATCTTTATGCCCAAATACCATAATCAACCCATAAACTCACATTAAATCCCCCATCTTCCCCTAGTCTAACACTACTCACTCATACTAATGATGAAGAACATTAAAGACGAAAACTTTGATATGGAACAAACAAGAGAAGGCATATTCAACATAAAAACTAAGCAAATAAACAAGAACAAGTAATTAAAAGACAAGTAATGTAAATAAAATGAAAATAAAGAGGAAAGATTGAATCTTTACCGATTAACAAAGACGAGACGGAAAAACTACGAACTTGAACAAAAACCCGATCTTTCGATCTTAATCTTCATACAAAATCCGAGTGATGTAAACTATTACAATTTTTGGGGAAGAATTAAAGGAAGAAATTAACTAAGAAAATCTAATCTAGTGAGACGGGTTTTTCTTCTAGTGAGACGATCTAAAATCTCCTTCTAAAAATATCTAACTAATCCAAAAACTAATCTAACTGAATTCCCTCATAATGGGTCTGTCTTCTTAATAAAAATGGAGTGTCCTTTTCTTTTTTCTCTTTTGTTTGTGTTGGACTCTTCGTCCGTCTCCCCTTCCCCAGTTCCCCCTGCTTTTCTTTTGTCTTCTTTTTCTTTTTTCTCTTCTCTGCTTTTTCTCATTTTTGTCTTTATTTGTACCCAAAAGAAGAAAAGAAATAATAATCTCTCAACAATAAACCACAAGAGCAAAGGCATAGAACAAGGGGTCTGAGCCGGTCGGACCGGCTGCCGGTGGTCCTGACCGGCTGGCCACCTCTGACTTCCTCCGTCTTCTTTCTCTTCCTTTCCTCGCGCAGCTTGAAGGTGGGGTCGTCCCAGCCGGTATGACCGGCTGCCGGTGGTCATTGCCGGCTGGGAGTGGCTGCTTTTTACTCGTCTTTCTCGCATAGCCCATGGCTCAGCCGGTCCTGCCGGCTGCCGGTTGGTCCGACCGGCTGGCCACCACTGCTACACCCTCCGTCTTTCATCTTCTCTTCTTTTCTTTCTTTTCCTTTTTCTTCTTCTTTATTTGTTTTGTGACGGTTTCTCGAATTTCATCCCGTCTCGTCCTTGTCTTGGCATATTCCTTATAAATTGAGACGAAATTAAATAGTATGTGAATACACGGGATAAGGGTCAAAACACGATAAAACCGACGCTAAACTAAGCTTATTACGCTAAAACATAAGAGAATAAAGAGGGGAAACGATTTAAAATAATCGTATATCATGTAATCTGTAGGATTGTAGGAGAAAGATGCGCGTGTACTTTTGTTGCATGGTGGATCATACAACACTTGTTTCCCTTTGTCTCCTACCCCGAAGAGCCTCGACTTCTTATCGAATCCGTCTGCCGCTTTATAGTATGCACGGAATTCGTCTGGGGTCTCGCCAGTTGGCGTTCGCTGACTCATCTACTCGGTGTAAGCTTTCTGAACCCACAAAAAAGAAATTATATAATTAAAAACATTAAGTAATCAAAACAAAACGAAACTAATAAAAAGTATTAAAATTGGATATAAAAAAAACTCCTTAGTAATTATTAGACAAACTTACGTTTGTCTTAGCAGCTCTAGGGTTAAGCCACTCGCCCTTCTTGTTCTTTTTTGTTTTCTCAAACAACTTGTACGGCGTAGGATCAACCTGAAAGTATTATAAAAGCATTAAGTGATATATCGGCAATATTAATCCTTCATAATTAATATGCAAATTGTATGTGAAGTAAAAAATAAAGGACTTACCAATTCTTTAAACGCATCGGAACAACTCTTCCGGCTTAGAGTATGGGTGCCCACCGCTTTCTCGCCACCTGACCGTCTATTAGCCTTGTTTATGTTAGACTTCTTGGCGAATTCGGGATCGTTTTCGGGCGTATTACTAATGTTTTCCCACCAACTTTCAGGCACCCATTCCGGCCTATTTTTGTTATACTTGCATCCATTAACAAGTGAGGTAATCCGCCTCGTGACCTGTTTCTGCCAGTCGGGCTTCGGGTCGTAGTTCGGATTGACCGAGTTCACATGATTCTATTTCATCATAAACAACTTGTTAGTAATTGCTGAAATTGTATAACTACTCTTTTTGAATGAAAACAATTACTTTTTAGTAATAGATACAACCGTAATAAAATATACCTGAAAGTAATCCCACATCCGCCTACGCTGGTAGTGGCTCAACCGTAATAAAAATTTCGGCAGCAATTCCCCTTTGTTTTCTAAATACACAATGTTGAATAAATATTTACTCAACATATGCATTCAGAAAACATTAAAGGAATTGTTACCGAACTCTTTCCTCATTAATAAATTACAAGTTATGTTTTTACTACCTAAGTGACTTGAAACGTAGAAAGACAGTACCAAAACGGGGACTATTCAAAAATTACTCCTAACGAGTAATTCTTGATCGGGTACTAAGTCAATATCAACACATGTAATAATTTGGACATACAAAACACATGTAATAACTAGCTACTAACAACAACAAAAATTTTATTATCAAATGATTAAGACGCAGGGCGAAATTATATTAACAACAACCAAAATTTCATTATAAAAAACAATTATGGCTACTATCCTACGTCAATTAAAGACAAACAAATAATTAAGACGGAAAGCGAAATCCAATTAACAACAAAAATTTCATTAACAAAAACAATAATGGCTACTATCCTACGTCAATTAAAGACAAACAAATGATTAAGACGGAGGGCGAAATTAAAATAAAGGTAAATATATTACCTAAGGATGAAAATAAACAAACACTTTACGACAAGATGCGGCGACGACAAGTAGCTAGTGGTGGTCGACGGTCGGAGGTAGCTAGTGGTGGTCGTCGGATCTACAACAAACAAATAATAATCAACATATAAATTAACAAAAGAAGAAAAGAGAGAGAATGAAATAGTTAATTAAACTTACCAAGGATGTGGTGGTCGGAAAGTGGTAGCCGGAGGAAGGTAGACGGTGGTAGTAAGGTAGCCGGTGGTCGGAAATGGGGATTTAATTGATTTTGGGGTTTAGGTTTTGGGGAAATTAGGAATGAAGAATGACGGAGTTCTTCGTGCGATTTCAACATAACAGACGTGTTCTGACGGAAATTCCGTCAGGAATTCGTCAGTTTACCGAAATTCCGTCAGGATTTAATTGATTTTAATTGAAAAAAAGGAAAAAAACGGAAAAAATCGAAAAAAACACAAAAAGAAAAGATAATTTTTATCTTACATTTATCAATTTAGGAGTTTTTATAAGATGATTTTTCATTTTATTATGAGGAATTGTGCATTCATGGGGATGTCTTGTACACAGTAGGTAGGAAATTGCATTTGGTCTTAATTAAGCTTGATCTTGGCTTTGGCAAGCTACTCATATTGTAAGGTAGAGCCTCCAGTGGTCGGTACATCTGAACCCGATCACAGTTTAGGAGTGAGTAGTTTCTCCTTATAGTCCGTGTTACATCAAAACGCATAAGTATGGTTTTTATTCCATTTTCTATAAGTATTACTATCATGATCTACATTTTGAAGCCATTCAATTTCTTGTTCACATTTCGCAAAAACACCCTTCTTTCTAGCTACATTATAATATTGCCTACCTTTGTTGAGCTAGTAACCAACTATATGTGTAGGGGTGTTCTGTGCTTTTGCGATGTTCTGATAATGCCACCATTTGGTGTGAACTTGTCTCGGGATTGCTGATTCTCGGGTTTTGATGTGAAAGAGAAAAAGAAAGAAAGAAAAAAAGAGCTTTGAAAAATGAAAAAAAAAAAGAAGAATGAAATTGAAAGCTCAAAAGAAAAAAGAAAAAAAGAGGGAAGAAAACGCTTCCATGAAAAGAAAAGAAAGAAAAATTATGGGAAGTCGTAACTTGATTTTTCATGTTTAATAAGTCAATATGCTGCTTTTGGATTTGACTTTTGTTGATGTGAATTGGTATGATTTGGATTAAGTATTCCCTACACATTTGGTTATTACTAGCTTGACTTTAAGCTCCACATGACCAAAATCAATTGTCCACTTTCTTACCCAAATTTCCCAAGCCTCTTCTTTATTTTTCTAATGCTTCCTACATTATATTTTGATCATGATTAGTTTTACTTAATGATTCTGGATTGTCTACCATACTAGACTGCGGGCACATTCTTATAAGTTGTAGATAGGTGAGTGTCACTTCAAATTTGAACCAATATTTCCTATTTTACAAAAATTTGAGTGGAGAGTCTACCATAAGAGTCCATTGTCAAAAAGATCATGCAAGAGCTGAAAAGGTCCAAAGAATATTTTCTATGCTGCGCCGTTATGTAAATCTCAACCATGATTCGCATTTTCCTTCGCCCTTGTTGCTACGAGTTTATGGTTCATCTAATTATTAAGAGCTTGCTTTTTGAGATTTTTATGATAGACTAATCATTGTTAGCTACCCTTGTCCTAGTTTTGATTGTTATGTTTGCTTGAGGACAAGCAAGGATTTAGCTTGGGGGAGTTTGATAAGTGATATTTTGTACTGATTTATCCCCCGTTTTAGCTCGATTTCTATGCGATTTATGCACTTTGTTAAGTGATTAACGAGCTAATATTGCTATTCTAGTTGTTTTGCGTGTTTTGACTCGTTTTATAGGAAATGAAGCGGTTTTGCTATATTTTCCTACTTTATGGAGCAAAGGCACTAGGATACGAGTTTTCAAGGAATTGATGATAGCCAGTTCACGATTTGATTACGATTCCGCTACATCCTTCCTCAATTGGATTTATCTTGGACTTTGGCTTTGAAACTCAAAAGGAAACATCAACCCAAGTCAAAAGAAGATCAGCCCAAGCCCAATTCCGTATTGCATTGACCAAGACCAAGGCATAGGATTCCGTGCCTAAGACGAAAAGACGGAAGAATCCATCCTGCACACTTACCCGATCGGATTACCATTTACCCGATCGGGTATTTCTGCAAATGGACGTTACTTAGCTCTTCTTCAACCGAACTTAAATGTGTGATTTAATGCTTTGACTAGGGTATGAATTTGGACAAGGGATCAGCAGCCATGCATCCCTATAAAAGCCAATGATCATCACACACAATTAGCATCTCATATCCATTATCATCTTATATCATATACTACACAATTTCATAGTTTATTTCTTTTTTACAAGTTTTAGAATATAGTTTATTTCTTAGTGTTTCTCTAGTGTTTTCATAGCTTTTGTTATTGGATATTTGTTCTTTATTTTCGTTCTTATATATTCATATTCCAAAACTCGGTAATTCTCTATCTTTTAGTATGCAATTTTCATCATGAACTTTAATTTAATTAGTATTGTTTTCATACTGTTGTTGTTAGGAAATCAATCTAAAATTAATCTAGTTAAAATTGAAATATTGTTTAGGATGTCACATTATATTTTATCTAATCATATAATCATAGAATTCATCACTAGAATCACTATTAATATAATCACCATAATCACTCTAGTATTTATATTTCATAGTCTAATTTCCTACATCTTTTTCTTGTTAATATACTTAATCACATGACTACATAAATTAGATTAATTCTAATATTCTAAGATTAACATTGTGTAAATAAAATAAATAGAGTTGTAATATTGAAATGATTTACGAGTTAAATGAATTAAAAGAAGAGTAGATACCACTCGAACCATCTAGTTGTTTCTTCCTTTGGTCATGCCAAATTCTATAACTATGTTTAGTGGCCATGAACAATTGTTTGTATTAGTCAATTTATATCTTTATAACGAGAGTTGGGATGAGAATTAGGACTGCTAATAGGGGTTTAGTGACCTAACCATGCTGAGAGGACGTTAGGACCCACTAAAAGGTCTGTACGAATCCGAAAGGAATATACCGCTACAAGGCCTAGACAATCATAGTAATTCTAATGTTGGTATCTATGAGACTTTTGAATAGTTTTACATGTATTTTTTTTCTTTCACTATTTCAACTTGATTAGTTAGTTTACTTTACCGTTTTAGATAGTTTATTTTATTGTTATCTAGTTAGTTTACTTTATCGTCTTTCTATTTCCGTTCTTAGATAGTTTACTTTATTATTATTATCTAGTTTATTAGTCTAGTTATATAGTATTTCAATATTGTCATTTAAATATCGCCTTTAGTTAGAATTTAATTGTTGTCATTCGGATCAGAGAACTTCCCCGATCGGGTACGTGACAACCCGATCGGGTAAGTAGTCTATTTTGAGTTTTACATTTTGCAATTTACATATTTTTCATTTACATACAGTCATTTAAATATTTGTCATTTTATGTTATGTTAATAGTTTAGACAACCACCTCTAATGACTCGAACTTAAATAAAAATCACTCCATAGCAATTCATAGTTAGCACGTACTCCCTGAGGATCGACACCCTACTTCCCTAATTACATTCCTTATGTTGTTAGCCTAAGTGCGGGTAATTATTTTTGTATCGGGACCGCGACATAACCGATCAACACAATATGCTTAAAAATTGGGGAAGATGGTGTAAGTTTCTTAAACCTGATATTAGACATTTCTAATATCATGAAACTAATAGTTTACTCATAAACTAATTAGATCTTATGCATGCATAACATAAAAATAAATAAGGAAGAATAAATAGTTCCTTACATTGATTTAAACGGATTTTGGGCACAAAATAGGACTCCTTCCTACTTTGTTCTTGAGCTCAAAATATAAGAATGATCTTTCAAGTTTCAAATTAGAAACTCTCCAATTGGTTGCACCCAAGACAAGCCCCTTAATCACTATATAAAATACTACACTAGTATAATATAATAATTCCCTTAAAAGTGACTAATAAACACTATTACTACTCTTAGTAATTTTATTAGTAAATTTATCAACACAAGATGAACTTCTCAAGTATCTTTTAGTGTGAGAATGTGAGATGTAGAGAGATAAGTATACTATTTCAAAACGAAATCAAGTAGTAAAGAATAAGAGGAAAACTAGTCCTCTTATTCAAGCATGGGGACCGGCCACATGCCTGTGGGGAAGGGTGAGCATGCCACTATTTTGTTTTTACAATGTAGTAGCTTAGGGTCTAGCTTTAGGTGATAATTATGTTGTCTAATCTTAATTAGAACAACTAATAATACATAAAACCTACCCTAACACCCTACCAATTGGTTTTTCCATGTAAAATGGAGTCCATTTTATTTTTGTGATTTTGTCATTTGTCACATATGTGACATGTGACATGTAACATGTAATCTTTGCTTATAAAAGCACATTTAACTAATTTAAATGCAATTTCATAACAAATAAATTAGACTTAACATTTTAAGTCACATTTTATAATTACATGTAAATAAAATGGGTCATCTCTTATTTGGTTAATATAATCTACAACAATTTGTAATTATGATCGACCAATTTCACTTATCTCAAATGTTTCATAAACACAATACATTCTTAGTAATATAACAATTAAATTACTAAAATGAATTTTATTTAATCATATTACAATAAGATATAATTCTCACTTACAATTTAAACTTGGTTCAGTTTAAGGGATTAATTAATCTGTATCGCTATACAATTAATTAATGTACATGATTTGGGAATTGTCCTTTAGGTGTGACCTCAAGGGATCAACTGATCACCATCGTCATACGACAGTAACGCCAAACTCAATTGAGCCAATCGTTACCGATTTATGTTGACCAGTTGACTATAATATTCATCATCCCTTTGTATTCTTATTATTGAGATTTAATTATGTGATCGCACTATTGTTGAGAACACTTACTCCAACAGATGGGTGACCTAAGCTATGATGAAGATCACACGATTTGGCAGTGATGTAGTGGGTTTGAACAAACGACGACATAGGCCAAAGGTAGACACCAGCTTCTCCTCGTCCTGTGAAAAGAACACGACCGGAGTAATGTCCCTTCAGATGAAAAGAATCTTGTAAGAATTCAAAAGAAACATGATTATTGGAACAAAACTGGGACATGGAATTTACATTTGTTGTCATCACAGGAGAATGCAAAACATTATTTAAAGTAAAGGAAATAGAGGAGGAAGAAGACGAGAGGCGAGTCGAACCAGTATGTGTGATAGGAAGGCCCGAAACATCACCAATTATGATCTCATCGGTGCCATCATAGGGTTGGTGAAGGGCATGATTGGCAAGGTTGAAGGTAACGTGATGTGAGGCTTCTGTATTGATCAGCCATGGGTCGACAGAGGAAAGAGAGGCGACAGAAGTGAGGTTGGCCTGGGTCTGAGCACGAGTATGTTTGGGGACACGAATGTCGGGATAAAGGGACTTGAATGTAGGACAGTAAGAAAGGGTGTGGAACGACTTATTGCACCACTGACAGTGACCACGAAACGGGTTCTTTGGATTCTGGTTGGTAGCTGATAGTGGTTGGGTAGGGGCGCGGGAAACAGGGGCATAGGTTTGAGACCGAGTATAGGTTGGATTGTCAACCGTGGGGAAGGGAGTAGGAGTAGGTTTGGTCTGATAATGAAGTTCTTAATGCAACAGTTTTTCATGAAGTTTGGGAAAGGAGATAGAAGTTTCCCGAGCATCAATAAGGGGTCGATAGGAGGGATCATCGAGACCATCAATAACTTGGTCAGTGATGTCTTCAATGGATAGAGGGGCTTCTAAGAGGGCAAGTTCAATTCGTCAGTGACCGTCTTAACTTGATTCATATAAGACGAGATGAAGGATGAGCCTTTGGTGAGATATTTGAGTTTGTGTTTGAGATGTTTTATGTGACCACGAGAGGGAAGAGCGTAGTTAGTGGCTAAGGTGTCCCACGCTTATTTGGAGGAGGTGGTGCGAGTGATGAGGGGCCAACAGTCTTGTTGAATGTGCATGCGATTGCGCTAAACAGTAGCCGGCCTTGCCTGTACCAAGTGCCATAGAAGGGATTAGCAAGATTAGAGGTGAGGTCTCATCTTTAGGGTCGCGAATGGTCTTGGGAGGAACAGCTGAGGAACTGTCAATAAAGTGGGTGAGACCGCAATCATCAAGGAGGGAATGAAGTTGAAGTTTCCATTGTTGATAGTTGGATCTGGTAAGTTTCTCAACGGAGTTCACGTTGAGGAAGAGGAACCCGGTTTGGGGATGGTAATAGTAGCCATCGAGAGAGGTCAGGAAAGGGACGGCCGGAAAAAAAAAATTATTTGAGGATCTTTAGGTCTGATACCATGTAGAATGAAATTAGTTGTATTATAATAAGTAATTACATGATACATTTATAGGTTACAAGAGTTCTAAGTTTAGGAACGTATTACAAGTATAAAATACAATAGGAAATAATATAAAGAATAAAAGATATACAAGAATAGTATATACTAGCTACTAGGATTCTCATCATTTAGTAACTCATGTCTCCCCGAGATCTACCCTTACTTCCCTGATTACATTTATATGTTGTTAGCCACTTAGCCTAGCCTGGTCTAGGGTAAATTATCTTTGATTTGGGTACGCGACAAGCCTGTCACCTATAGCCAGTCATAATTGTCCCGTGGATCGACCTTGACTGGCCCTTGCTAGTCTTATTATAAATATTGTTTGACGTGGAGCATGACGACTAAGGCCCGCGTCAAGTTGGCAGGACCACTAATCTATAGTATGAAGTGTTCTGGTTTTCTGGTAGACAGAGGAGGAGGCTTTGGAAATTTGCTGGTAGTGTTTACTTCATTAGTGTGAACAAAATAATCTAATTTTTGCAAATATGGAGAAGGCTGAGCGCTTGAGTTTTAAGCAAATTCAATGTTATGTAAGTGTTAGGTTATTACTTACTTCGTATCACATATATAAAGAAGAATTACTGATGAAATATGTGAGCTGTTAAATAGTGTTTAGAGGTCCTTTTTGCCTTCGCTTATGTGAGATCTTTCCTATCTGTTCCCCAATTTGAGATGAATAAAATTAGTTGTACTTTCTTGCACACAAAAAAAAATGTACTTTTTTATATACGAATTTTACTCTTTTATATACGACTTTTACAAAATTACCCTTGTCATTTTACACTCCCTCACCCAATTAATTTTTTCCTCGCTTCCTCTATCTCCCATCTCCACTGTCGTTCACTATTTTTCGGTCACCTACTCCAATCAGTCGCCGGCAAACAACGCTCACCAACCAAGCTATTAAAAAAATGAATGAACAATAAGCAAGTAAACAATTGAAATTCATTTGTTGTAGCTTCAATTGGCTAGGCAATTCATCCATTTCATTAAGAAGCTCATAAAAATCAATATCACACAAATGTTCATCGTTACTGTCGTCGGAGTATTGTGCAACAAAAAAAAAGGAAAATTAAACAACACAGGGAGTCAGGGATGTTGAACTTCCGCCATCTCCCTTCTCCACCACGACACCACCACTATCCCTATCCCAGCCGACAACCAGGCCAACCACTTCAGCCTCCAGCCGTTCGCACCACCCACTCCAGTCCAGCCGTACATCCAACCGACAACCCGACGTCGACACAAACCAATCGCAGCATATTAATTTCACAAAAAACTAAACCTAATTATTTCAATAATATGTATTAATAATTGCTAAAAACGAAAAATTAGTTCACTAGTCGAAGAATTATAATCCATTGTCTGCGTTTTTTGATTGGATTTTAGGTAAAGTGTAAATATAAGAGTTAACTTGATTGTGATTAGGAAAAATGGCATGATATGGAAATTTTATGAAAAAATGTAAGTGAAAGAATAAAATCCGTATGTGAAAAAGTAATTCCATAAAAAGGCCCTTTGAAATCAACATTACAATTCATTAAGTAAATTGCGCTCACATTCCTTCTAAAATTACCATATTTTTCGCTTTTTCAAGTAAAGTGAACTAACAAAACTCATCTTTTTCAGCACCTACAGGGCTACAATCCTACTACTTCTACCAAAAAAACTCATCTTTCTCGACCACAAATTATCATTTGTGATGACACTATTCCTTCACAAGCTTGTAACCTCTCAAAAGAAGTAAGTGAGAGACAAAGCGGGGGCTGTGAAATATTCACAAATTTGCGACGGTCACAAGCAAGACGATCTGTTTCTCAACACCTACAGTTTAAGGGGAAAAGGTCTAAGATGAAATTGATGTTAATACCGGTAAGTAAGGGTGAACAAAAAGTGGTCCGGACCGACCTGGACCGGCCGGTCCAGTCCGGTCCAGACCGGATACATACCGATCCGGTCTTCGGGTCCCAAAAAGTATGGTGATCGGTCTCCGGTCCGGTCCACACTTAAAAAAAGAAAAAATCCCTTTTAACGTAAAACCGGTCCGGTCCAAACCCGGAAAAAACCGGACCTTAAGGGTTCCGGTTCGGTCCGGTCCGGGTTCCCTCTTAGCCGGTCCGGTCTCCGGTCTTTGAAAAAATGGGTATCCGGTCCGCGGGTCCAACCGGTCCGGTCCGGTTTTGGACCGTTGAGGGTAAGTCTAGGTATTAATGGCAAGAAAATAAAAATTTAAACGGTTGGAAATGTAGCCCTTTCTACTGGTTTTGTCTTAATAAGTTAGGTAAGTGTTAGTTTTAGGGTAATGCTCATGGACATGATTTACTCAATCATGAACATAAATGACCATTATACCCTTGACATTTTACACTTCATTTTCAACTTTGTATATTCCTCTCAAATTTCCATCCCAACTCCCTCAAACTACCATGTTTGCTTTCCCACTACGGCCTCCCCTCCCTACACCGACTACCATACACCGAACACCTGCACCAGCCCACCTCTCTCACCGTAACCAGCCGCACTGCACCGAAGGTCCAGACCAACCGCACCACATCGGACAAACCGCACCGCACCCGACTACCCTTCTAACCCGATCACCTCTCTCTCAGACACGGACTACTAGACACGCTCTACAAGACAAGTAACACACGAAAAACCAACACACTGTACTAGTACAGCAAATTCATAGTATTATGCAATAATGAAACAAATACAAATCCATAACCATAGTCCATAAGAAGTATGATTTACATTTGATTATTGACTTTTAATTTGCCAGTGATTGTAAATTTGCAGCATACTTATTGATCTTTTAGATTTCTGCTTTATATTACCATTTTTTATTTCTGCTTTTTCGAGATGATTGGAAACTGGGTTGGTTTGTTGGGTATAATTTTAGGGAGAGAATAAATTATAGGTACATGTTTTGGTAAAAAATTACCCAAACCTATTAAATCGTTCGTTGACGGGTCAAAATGATCTACTCTTTTTAGCCTTGGAAAGGGGGTTAATTTATGGATGAAAAATAAGTAAAAGTAACGACGAAAATAACAATGAAAGTAGAGTAATGAAAAAAGGACACACAAAAATGGTGACGCGGAAACCCAAATCGGGAAAAACCGCGGGGGGAGTCGGAATCCCGCCAAATATTGTACTATGCTTTGTTAATGGAGATATGAGAAAGAACCAGACTGAAAATACAATATGCTTGAGAGTTTCAAATAATGATAATGAGACTTATTTTCTAGGAGATGGAGTAGTATTGGATTGGATATGGTGTTGAATAGGTTGCCCTCTTCTGCCTTGGATCTCCTGTATTTATAAGCCTTCAAAACCCTAATGCCTTCAAGACCCTAATTATTTCTGCCGTTACTCTTCAGCTTATCCTCCTGAAAATCCTTAACGGCTCCTGATTTTGCGAGCTTTGTTATTTGACTGATTCTTGTTCTTCCTGACAGGATCCTGGCAGGATCCTGACAGGAGGCTGAGTTCGTGCTACTTCGTTCGGCCTGCCGAGTCAACCTCCCTGCTTTCAAGGGATTAGTTGTTGACTGGTTCATGTTCCTCCTGGCAGGAGGAACGTTCCTCCTGGCAGGAGGCTAGATTTGCGTCACTCTGTTCCGCCTGTTAAGTCTCCTATTCTAACTGCTTCTAAATTCTAGGAAGCTGTTGTTGACTTGTTCCAGCTGCTGTTATAGTTCCTTCCTTTGACTCGTTCCTCCTCAACGTTCTCCCTGGATGCTCTCCTGTTCTTTCTCAACTACTCCTCTTTTTGGTGAGTTAGTTTGTTGACCTTTTCTTTTCATGTCATCAGTCCACTCCCTCCATGATGGACCACTCTTAAGATGCCACATATTCAAGTGGGAAAATTGTAAATTTTGGCTATAACAGTACAGTAGATAGATTCCATTGTTAGTTTGATAAATAATGTTCAACACAAGAAATAATCAAGTGAAATTGATTAATTTTGACGTATTTGATTAATTTGAGAGAAAGAGATCTAATTAGAGAATGTTTATTTTTTTAGGGGAGAAGGGTAAGATATGGAAACTAAATGACAAAATGTTCATGAAAAAGTAATTTGCGTCCATGAAAGAGCAATTACGTAGTTTTATTGTGGAATAAAATAAAATTGGGATTAACATGAGAATGCAGCCTTGTGTTTTTCTGGCTGAAAGGAGCTGAACTGAATGAAGCAGGGTTGAACTGAACTAAAAGATGCTCAACTGAACTCAATGGAGTTGAAGTTAAAGTTTATTTGTGAAGAGATGAACTAAACTAAATAAAGTTGTGTTGAACTGAAATTAAGCCAGAAAACACAAGGTCTTATTCATGTTAATTTTGTTTTTATTTAAAATTGGAGAGTTTGAGCATTTATGGTATTTGTAAAGCATTTTCTTAAGTTTAGGGGAGTAACTTGCGTGTTTTGAAATATCGAAGAAACATTTTTAAAATAATGCTGAGAAAATAAGTACTTGTTATTTTGGGTCGGGTTTAAAATCATTTATCAAAATGGTGTCCACGTAAGCTCGGGTTTTCAAAACCTGAAATACGGAACAAACACGCCATTGGGAATGGCGTGTCTTTAGATTTTTTTTTTTTTGAAAAAATAAAAAATAAAAAATTGTACGGTTCACAGACACGCCAATGGGAATGACGTGTATCTGTAAGAAAACCCGCCATTCCCAATGGCGTGTTTAAATGGCGGGTTTACTTTTAGTCCATTTTTGTAAGTTTGCATTTCCCTACTCACTAGAAACACGTCATTGTCAATGACGTATTTCCTTTGTGTTTTTGGTTCGTGAAATCCGATCATACGTGGACACCATTTTGATAAATAGCTTTAAACCCAACCCAAAACGATAAATACCTAATTTTTAGGCATTATTTTAAAAATGCTTTCAATATACAAGGTAGATCATAAAACTCGAAAAAATAGAAGGTTAGATCGTAGAACAACACCACAAACAAGGAATACAAAATTGACTATATAATGAAAAGTGAAAGAAAGTGAAAAAGCAAAAAAAGGAAAAAGGGGTCCAAATGAGTCAAAAATAGAGGAGCACTAAGAAAAAGGCAAGAAAAGCTTGAAATTTGTTTTGATTAGGAAGCAACCAACAAGGCAACAACTAAACAAGTTGGTGTGTAATCCATTTATTTACAAACAAAACTCTTTATTTTTGTAAGTTTTCCATTAAAAATACACACTGTATACAGATCCGAAGCTCAAAAAGATGCCTTTCTGCATTTGCATCATCATTGTTGTTCATCCCAATCATTTCTCCCATTTCCCTTGTCTCTTTCTCTTCTTTACTCTACTTTTTCTGCATATTTTTGAACTTGGTTAAACCTTTCTTAACAACAAAGTTCATATCTTTCTCAATTTTTAATTTCTGGGTTAAATGGAAAGTTCTGTGATTGAGCTTACACAACCTGATGATGCCTCCTCTGCTAATCAGGTCATTCTGGATTTTAATTCCCTTTTATTTTCATTATATTTGTATAACAATCAAATTTTTATGTGCTAGTTATGCATTGAGTGTGTTGCGGACCTGGTAGTTGTTATTTTGAACAAAGGTAAGCAAATGGGTAAAAAATAAAATTATGTAATTTTGACAAATTATTGACATTTTGTAATGGTCTCTAAAGCTAGTAAATATAGCCTTTTTCTTGGTTTTTATTGTGAGGTTGGTTATATTTATATCCTATTACGCTCGAATATTCATTGGGCTTGAAGAGTAATTAGTGCACATGCTCCCCGTACCATGTGCTGAGATTTCATTTCGTGAGATATTGGAGGCTGACAGGGAAGCCGTGAGTGGCTTTCATACCATAGATGAACCATCTCAACCAAACCCTTAAAGGTGATAGTTGAGGCCCATATATTATATTTATATCCTATTAGTTTGAAATTGTGATGGACAATCAAGGACACTACTAATTTGTCAATTAAGAACCAGACCTCCTGAACTAAGTTATCCGGCTTTTGTTTAGTAGTATGGTTGTGGGTTGATTGTAAATCTATGCAGAAGCTGATCCTCTTTAAAATTGCTGTTTATGGTAGAATGGGAAGTTGGTATGATATTAGATTCTTAATGGTCTAGATCACGGTATCATATGTGGATTTTGCGACATCTCGTTGTGACTGATTTGTAATGCGCTTCTGACCTTGGTCTAGATGACTAGCATGGACATTGTTACTCTTAGAATCATGTGTTGGCAGTATGAAATTAGAGAGAATGCTATATTGGGCTACTTGCATGGTATGGCAAGTTGAGAATAGTGCAATCACTTTTAGGCCCGTATACACTTGGTAGAGCGGTAGAGGTCGCAACTATAAGCACAAGTTGTCTATACGACTTGAATTATACTACTCAAGCCCATCTTACTACTAGCATTTTTTACTTTTTTAGTGCCAATGAATCTAGTATTGCAACCCAATTTTAGCATTTTGCTACCAACATTGATCCAACAGTTTAATACCTTGCCAATGAAACAATTTATCTTGTTTAATTTTATTTTGAGTACACTTCAATACCGTGCTTCTATTGTACCAGGTCAAAGAGATCAGTGAAAGCATTTCAGGTCGTCAATCACGACGTCCGAATCTTTCACTTTTGGAAATCCCTGCAAGGACTGTAGAAAGTGCCGTATCTAGTATCGTCAGGACAGATAATCCTACATTACCAAGTCCTTATTCAGTTACAGCAGGCCTCCCACCAAGGCCCTGCTCAGCCGGGTTCAGATCGTCTATGAGGAGTATGCTTCCTCAAAGGAATTCCTCGACAAAGACTCTATCCGAGGATGGTGAAAAGTCAGTTTTAATCTTCGCAAATACGCCAAAATCGGATTTTCCTTCCGACAAGCCTTGTACTTCAAGATCATTCTCTCTGAAACAGGTCTTTTCTTCTCCCTCAACCAAGAGGGCTTGTTCATTGCCAGGGACGCCATTTGCAAATTTAACTTCTAAACCTGAACCGGAAAGGACTGTGACTGTTGTTGTTGACCATCAAAATACTTCTGTGAGTACTTATTCTTGCTTCTTTATGAAATTCAGGCTGCTTTGCAGTTTGATTTAGTCGATGTGTTTTCTTAATGTTTTCCCTATAATGTACTTGTCTTTGTCAGTATCAAGACACACAACTGCTCATGAAACGCTCATTTTCAGTTCCTGTAAAGTTAAAGAATCCAAGCTTAAAAAGATTAGGTTCCACTGGGGGTGTAATCCGTGTTGTTCCGGTGACACAACAAACAGTGGAAGTTGATAGGTCTTTGACAACTGATGGCACGGTTAGTGACAATGGTATGCGTACAGTGGTCATAAAATCAAGAACCTTCAATTATACAAATTTTCAAGTAATTCTCACATTTAAGAAAGTTTTGTTATTGGTCAGTTCTCTTTGTCCGCTCATAATGAACAGTACTCCGTAAGTATTTTTTCGAGTATATGGGTTAGTTAATTTGCATCTTTATTACTCCCTCTGTTTCAGTAGTGTTGCAAGTAGAATTAATTTTTTCAAAGTTGGCTTGTGATTTCGACTTACGGAGAAGTACTTCAAAAACAGGTATAAAACATGTACGATTAATTCCTAACATAAAATGCTTTCATAAGATGTAAGAGTATGCATTTCATGTATTGGATTACTTTTATTAGAAATATTGACGAGTGAATGAGTGTTTCAAAGACTTTTATTATAAATAGAGAGACCGGTGACTTTCGGCACCATTTTGTTTTCAAGAATAAGTTAGGTTAATGACTGTTTTCCGTTCCCATGGAGTCAAAGATTTGCTACTCTTTGCCATTAGAATAATAAGGGCTGAAACATAATGTTTCACTACACCGCATACACTTCTACATGCTTCTTCTTTTATGAATTAGGAGTTGGTCGATGCAAATTGCAAAGTAATGTTCGTCATGGGTGGTCTAGAGACTGGTGCTTATTTGTGTTTAAAACACAAGGGTCATTTTGCAAATTTATGATGTTGTATCAGATAATGAGGACGCCGGTGAAGAAGATATCCCTGAGGAAGAAGCTGTTTGTCGCATTTGTTTAGTTGAGTTAAGCGAAGGAGGTGATGCTTTCAAGTTGGAGTGTAGTTGCAAAGGTGAGCTTGCACTTGCTCACAAGGAATGTGCAGTCAAGTGGTTTACCATAAAAGGAAACAAGATTTGTGATGTTTGCCAGCGAGACGTGAAGAATCTACCAGTTATGTTATTGAGGCTGCAGTCCCATTCTGTACAACGACGGCCATCAACCATTCAAGAACATACGGAAGCGACCAGTTACAGGTAAGTTTGTGACTTCCTCAAGCTCATATACTCCTTTTTTAATAGATAGGCTTAACTGGTCTGACCTAAATGACAACTACTATTTTAAATTGATTGGATGCTCTTTCGTTTTTTTTTTTCTGACGACAGGGTCTGGCAGGATATTCCAATTCTTGTGATTGTCAGCATGCTGGCATATTTTTGCTTTCTGGAACAACTTCTGGTACAAGTTCCATCGTATAAAATTGATCTTAACTTTAGGTCTTAATGTTCTATGTTAATTTTCGTATGACCGTGTCGAGCAAGTACTGTTTTTTCTTACTTAGAAGATGTCATCTAGCTTAACATGTGAAGTTATCGAGTTAAGGTAATCATTAGCTGTGTTCAAAACCCGTTGGCAATAGAACTGCATTTATGGCTCCCTTGTACAAAAAAATGACTCACTAAACTGACATTCATTTGGAAACGGCTTTGAGACATTAAGGGAATGTTGTCGTTGTTGAGTTCACTTGTCTGCCCATACGAACGTAGGCCAACTGCAATATCTCACTACTTGAAGTAGTTCATGTGTCTAAATTTTGGAGTAGCAATTTATGTGCCTAAATATAGGGGTGACATAGTTCATGTGTGTAAATATTGAAATAACAATTTAAGTATCTTAAGTATTGGAGTAGCTATTCATGTGCTCAAGCCTTCACGGTAATTAACTTTACATAATTATGAGGTACGTTAGTGAAATTATGTTGATCTACCTACAAATGCAAGTTTCTTTATGGATACCAAGATAACAACTTAACAAGTATAGATGGATGCCACTGTTTATGTTATTCTGCTGTTGGCTGAATATCGTATTTGTCTATACGCCATTTCACTCATGGATTTAGGACTAATATCATTCACAGATTTCTGATCTAGGTCCCCGTGCTCTAGCTGTATCACTACCATCTGCGTGTATCCAAGGTGTTCTCTCGTCTATGATAGCGTCTACAATGGGTAAGTTATTCGCTCTAATGTGTTAACCCTTAAAACTACTTTGTTATCTGTCCTCCATGCAGAGTTGCAGTTGGAAAGTTTAATAAAAAAATGTAACCTCTAAATCTGAATTATCATTTCCTAATAGCTTTGCTTTAATGAAAACAGTGGGCAAAGGCTACATATGGGCTTATGCATCCTTCCAGTTTTCAATTGTTATCCTCTTTGCGCATATTTTCTATACTTTGGTAAGTAAACATTCTCATGCTAAATTTTATTTATTATGTAAAGGGAGGCGCTAGGGCAATTTCTAAGTATAGCTAACTAATATTTATTTTTCTAGCTTTAGTATGGAAAGTTATTATGATTTTAAAGTCTAATAGCTCTAAAATAAGCGTGGTGAGTCCATTTCAATTTTTCTTTTGAGCTTTTGCAAACCAGATTCTTATTTCCCGTTGGACATCTTAATATAATCATAAATTCTCATTGAAGACGGGCACTATCTGCCCCTCTCACAGTATGCAAGTGGGGAGGACAAGTGGATGGCAAATGGATCCCCCGACTTGCCCTCCCACTTGTATATTGTGAGAGGGGCACTATCCGTCTTCAGCTTGTAACAGATAGTGCCCGTCTTTAGTGAGATGAGCTGTAATATAATATAATAGAAAAGTTTAATAGAAAAATAAAAAATTACGGAGTACTAAAATTACAAAGAGGTTTATATTTGTAAAAAATATATAAAAAAAAAAGATGATTTGACAGAAAAAAGGACTGAATGATATAACCTTACAATGCGGAAGTAATGATGAGAAATTGAGAATTATACGGAGTAGTTGATTGGAGAAGTTTCACTAGTAATTTAATATTCGTCAATACATTGTTGTCTAATCACACTTCAAATACCTATTTTAAATAAATATGAAGATTACAAAGACAGAACATGAGTACTAGTAGTCTAGTAGGGTCAAAAATTAAGGTTAAGAAACCTTTTGTCTTTTTATGTGATTAATTTTTTTTAGTCGGGGGCTAAGGTGGTTGCCTAACTTGTCTATGAGGTTCCACGGTCCTGCTGTAAGTTCTGTACCCATATTATGAGCATCGCCCTCCATGATAAGCCGACGTGTGCATCTTCATTCTAAGTATGCTGATTGAATACTCCACTTTATTCCT
This sequence comes from Heliosperma pusillum, assembly GCA_022085475.1. NCBI lineage: Eukaryota > Viridiplantae > Streptophyta > Magnoliopsida > Caryophyllales > Caryophyllaceae > Heliosperma > Heliosperma pusillum. The sequence goes on along the minus strand of JAIUZE010073270.1, from coordinate 151,337 downwards.
GACATAAAAGTTTTCGTTTTTGACGTTTTCAAAATTGCAGCTTAAAGTTAATTCTGTCCTCTCGGTTCTCCTTTCCTCGTTCACTGGTTTTGGAATTGCAATAAGCACAAATGCATTAATAGTTGAGTATCTTAGATGGAGAACAAGTTCTGCTCAACTATCTTCCCATAATCCCATTTACAGAAGTAGGCACCCCAGACCACACCACCAAAATCATCACCTTCGCCATGTCAATGTGCACCAGTTTCAGCAGCAGACACATCAGCATCCAGTTCATGTAGAAGTTTCGATGAGTTCCATTGAACATGTTGGAAATGGAGCAAGGGTACAGCACACATAAATGCGACCTGGTAACTATCAAAGGTAATATTACTTTGAAGCTTTGCAATTTCAGCATCATTTAGGTGTCAAAACATGTTTTTGTAGTACTTATAAGTCAAGTGCCATATAGGTTTAAGTTGGTCAAATTCTTCACTCGAGCCATTTTTATTATCACGTTGCTCTCTATAATTCATGGTTTATGAATCCACTTTAATTAGTTGGTAAAGTCATTGAGCAATAATAGTGATCATGGCTTGCGTTTGAAAGTCCTTGTGATCAAAATTGTCGTGGGGATTTCTTTATACAAATAAAATGACTTCTCGTTAAACATGTATTGTCATGATAAAATATTTGGTAACATAGAGTTCATTGATAGGCCTTTTCATATTTCAAATCAACAATAGACATTTCCTTGATACGAATGAACTCACAAAATCGTGATTACACCTAGACCTGGCAAATGGGTCAAACGGGTCGGGTTTGGGTCGGGTCATCTCAGGTTTGCTCAATCTTTCGGTTCGGGTCGGGTCGGGTCGCTTTCGGGTTTGGGTCAGTTTCGGGTTTGGGTCACTTCGGGTTCGGGCCATTTCGGGTATGGGTCATTTTGGGTCGGGACATTTTAGATTCATAGTCGGTTTATTTAGGTCATTTTCAGGTCAAAATGATCAAGTTAGTTTTCAAGTCAAGCCCGTGTCGAGCCAAACTCGCACGAACCGACTTGGACCAAGCTTTGCTTGAGGTGCACGTGGGCCGTCTCGTCTCATTATCACCCCTAATCACAATAAATTGGGTCATTTAGGATCACTCCAAATTGGGTTGTCTGTAGGTCGGTGGTTTCAGGTCGGGTTATTTTGGGTCGGGTCTCTTTCGGGTCAGTCAAGGTTCGGGTCGGGTCTGGGTCGGGTCGGGTCAATTCGGGTTTCGGGTCATCCTCGGGTCAGGTAATTCCGGGTCGCTTTCGGGTCTTGGGTCAGCCTTATCGGGTCGGGTTATTCGGGTCGGGTCAGTTTTGCCAGGTCTAATTACACCCCATATTTGTTGTTGGTGTTACTGTAATTTCTAGTTCCCTTTAGCTTGATATGCAATAACAGTTAACCGAATGTAATGTTTTAACTCATATCAGAGGGTGAAAAGGTGGTGCCGACATCCTTTAGAATAATAGTTGTCTCCTCAGTAAGGGGTGGTAGTTTTTCTGGGGGGAAATGTACATAACTTTACTCATATGATAGTTATATTACATAGATCGAGATTGCATGACTATTACTACACCGTAAACAAAAACGGCATTAGTTAGATAACCATTTACTTGATTCCACCATAAGTCATAACCGAGAGCAAAAGAATAAATTATATTTTTATTACTATACCATTTATTGTGAGAGAAAAACCATAACTCTCTAAAATAATGGAGGCCTCCTGAAATGAACTTGATATCGCTTTGAAAAGAACTATAATAAAGCTCACAAATTTGGCAAATACATTGCTACTTTATGAATAATTTTGAGCAAATTAAACCCAATGAAATTAATTTTTTTTTATTTTTTTTGGTTCAAATGAGCGCACAATGTCGCGGGTGAGAATCGAACCCCCAACTTCAAGGTTGGAGTAAGAGTGCTCTTACCCCTTGAGCTACCTAGTGAGAAAATATATAAAAGAACACTCAAATATAAAACACAGTGGCCTTTAGACTTTATTATTTATTTATTTATGAAATGAAAAATTTAACAATAAAGTACATGAAGCAACTCAAAGTCCAGTTATAGAAATAGAAATTGTGTGTATTTCTTTGTACATATGCAATATTGTATATTAATACTAGTCATGGTCATTAATGGTAGCATGAATCCAAAGGGCCAACTATGTAATGTTATGTATTGCTTGTTAAACCGGAGCTGAAGCATCGTCACAGTCTGTCTTCTCCTGCGTGCACACATGCACCCTAATTAGTTACAGCTCGATCGGCTTGTGACGGATAGTTCCCGTTTTCAATGAAAATTTGTGAATTACTCGGTAGTTATTAATCAACAACCAATCACTAATTTAACAACATTGGTTGGGCTATTTCTGTGTGATACCCAACACATAAAATAATTGACGTAATTACTTTAACCTTAAAATCTTATAAAAACTTTGCAAATGGATCAACGAGAAGAGAAGGGACGCGTACAAATGGAAGAGGTACGTACCTGAGAAGCGATAATCCAGCCAAAGATGGTAAGTAAGTGAAGACGTAAGACCGATTGGTGGCCACACATTTTGAAGGAAGAAATTAAGAGTGTATAGATGAATAATAAAAGTGTATATATGGTTAGATATAGTATGGTGCTTATGGTATTTGTAATCTACTCCTTTATATTTATATTTATTTATAGAGAGGTAGTATCCCTTGAAATAAGGACAGTTTTGCTTATACGACTTATTCATATTGTTAGGCATGCAGTTTAACTTTGAAAGTTACTTGATCCAACCTCCACCAAACTGCCTATCACCATACATTAACCATTTAACCCTCCTCGTCCGTTAGGGCAATACGGCATACGTTAAAATCAGGTACTTCAAAACACCACGACGTCTCCGTATTTCTAATGCCACAACTTAACGAAATCCGTACTCAATATATAAATGAAACATATGTAGCTTGTAATGCATATGCCCTTACCAGCCCAATTAATGGACTATACCACTAGTTGTACCAGTTGTACAGGGTAGAATATGAGCTTTGTACTCATTTTATTTCGGTCAATTGTTGTCAATTTTGGCACAAAGACCAAGAAAAAAAAGTAGGGGACTACTATTTGTGGTTATGTTTAGTGGATGACAAGTGGACATTGGTTCCATTGGGAGAGTTAAATCACTCCTACACTATCTTCCTAATATAGATTGGACAACAATTGACTGAGACATCTAAAAAAGAAATATGACAACAATTAACCGGACGGACGGAGCAATAAAGTATCCGAGTTTATTTTAAAGAAAATGAGTTTATTAGAAAGTATCTTAGCTCATGCATTTATTTACACATTAAAAATATGAACTTTGAATTAATTTAGAAAAAATACATATAAGCTTAGACATTTATACCTTGGTTGTACAAATGTTTATATACAAGTGATTGTATAATCCTATTTGTGTTACAAGCCTCTAATAAAAAAAATATACTCCCTCCGTCTGGATAATTTAATTACCTTTGCTTTTGACACAAAAATTAATGAGTGGGGAGGGGACTATTTGTGGGTAGTGTAAAGAATATTATTCATAATAATCCTTAGTATCTTACTATGTATGCACTATCTTAGGAATTATCTTTTATTATGATTTTGTAATCCTTTATTATGGTAGATATTATTCTAGCAAATCTCATGTATTATACTATTGCTAATTTTACGGCTAACTCTTATATGCTTTAGGTTAGAATACTATATGTACTTCTAGTATAAATTGTAACCTCATTTACCAAAGAATGTATGCAATTCTAATGAAATCTTTATCGTAAATTTCAATATGGTATCAGAGCCTCGTGATCTTGATAAAGGCTATCGGCTTAAGAGTTGTTCCTCTTCCGGTGCAACCATCCACCACCTTCTTTGACCTTCACCTTCTAAGAATTGCATCACACTATCCAAACTACCCTTAAACTGAACACCCGTAATCTTAACCGTCATAATTTAATAATATTATATTAATATTAGTTAGCTTAATTTTAGATTGAGATTAGAACTTAGCTTTCCGTGTCTAATCTAGAAAATCTGAGTCCATAATCGGACTCTACTCGGAATTTCATGTGAGTAGGCCTTACGTTGCAATTTTGGGCCTATGAATCCCTTCAACCCACCCAAAAGACCAACTCATACTCACATTTTTTCACTCGAACTTTCAGCACACTATTCACCATCTTCATCCTCTCCAAAACATAAAACTCTAACCTCCTTCACCATTGTTGAGCTCTAAAACCTTACCACACAAATCCTACCATATTTCACTCACTTCTTACCCAAACTCATTAATTCTTTGCTAATTTTTCTTCTTTTCTTCTTCTCTTTCTATTAAGGTAATATAATTCTCGTCTTTGTCACTTTCATTTCTCCATCTTTTTCCAAGATGAAATTGTTCATCTTTTATGTCGAGTTTTGTAGGAGGAGACCTTAGAGATCCCGACAAGGACTACTATTTAGTGGAGGAAGAGTTAGAAGACGAGTGAAGACGCAAAAAGGTAACGGTGAAGGGTTACTCGATATCAATATGTGTTTTAAGTGTTAATTGTAGTTTTATTTGGTGAAAGATGGAATCTTTGCCTTAATTTCATATAAATATGTGTTAGTTGTTCATTCATATGTATGAATTCACCTCATATGTTTATCTTTCATTAATCTTATGCTAAGTTACATTTATCTTGTTAATTATGTCTACTTATCATGCTTGAACTTGAGTGGAGTAGTAAATGTGCCTTTGTTTTCATTAATTAATCTTATCTAATGATTGGCCATGTTTAGAATGCATTAAATGTGGTTTGTTGTTGATAAATGTTGTTTGAATTAATTAATGGGTATCAAAGGATTTGGAGTATTGGTTGTTGTTGAAGTTGGTTTTTCGAGCATGGTGTCCCAGCCGGCCCACCGGCCGCTGGTCACCCCAACCGGCTGGGAACCTCCTGTAGTGAAATTGGACAATTTTGGTGTTTTTAGTGAAGTGTGAATCCCAGCCGGCCCGACCAGCCGCCGGTCCCCCCAACCGGCTGGGCACCCCTGTAAGTTTGGTTGATATTTTAGTTGTCTGTGTTTCTCAGTCGGCCACCCGGCAGCCGGTCTCATCGACAGAGACTTCCCCTCTTCCCCTTTTCTTCACTTTTTCAATTTGTTCTATGACCCCAGCCGGGTAGCCGGCAACTGGTCACACCCACCGGCTGAGAGTCCCCTGTAAATTGTTATGGCTATTAAATGTTGTCGTGGTGCCATCCGGGTACCCGACAGCTGGTCCACCTGACCGACTGAGACCCCCTGTGTCTTTTTCTCATTTCTTCTCCACTTGTCTTCACATGTAATAGTTTGTATGGTTTGTTTGTCTTATAAACTTACGTAATGACATTAGATATTCATGTTTAGAATATAAAATATCTCACATGATTTGTGACGGTTTTTAGTATGTCCTCTCTTGAGTCGGTTTTACCTTATGTATTGACTTGAGCACTACTCGTTGAGTGCTTTGAACTCTCATTTCCCGGCTACACCTCCTTGCTCGTTAGACTTGAATGTCGGAACGAGGGGGTGTATCCTAGATGCTTGTATGCATTTGTTAGTGGGGATATGACGACGTTGTTGGGAGGTGAACGCAATGCGTTGACCGACCCGACCGTCAAATGTCGTATTATTGCAAGGTAGTGTCATTGCATGTAGCGTACCGCTTGTCTATGATTCTTGTACTCTTTCCGCCTATTTCGTGTAGTTTAGCCGAATTTGGGGTACTCGACGTCCTTTGTGTTGATCGAGTCTTGGATGCGAAATGTTTATCGCATGTCGAATCGGAACACGTTTATTCCGACAGTCTAGCCAGGTTTAGATTAGGACCGTATTATTATCGTCGTCCTACCGGGAGGAAATGAGTCTTTCATATACGAAATGTTTATCGTGTATGGTTCAGGGAAATGTTTATCCCGTGGGCGTGTTTTGATCATACTTGCTATGTACATGGTGCTAGTGCGTGTCATTAACCGTGAGAGTATATGTTTGATTACTTGTGACCGCTAGATGCCTCGATTTGGTTTGTATGTCGAGTCTCTACCTTATCAAGTATATGTCACTAACGGTGAGATGCAAGCCCTAGTTTGTATATAGTTGCCTAAGGGTGTCATTCCCGAGTTGGTTCATAACATGGTTCTTACTGTTTGGTATTCCATATGCTCATATCATATTATCTTGAAATGTATGTTTGTACCTCATATGATTCACTTGTATATATGTTTCTACATGTTTAATTGTTGTTTATGTACGTTTACTTGTGATATGGCTGAGAGAACGCAGAGTTACTCCCCACTGACTGTGGCGTTCATATTTTATGAATGTACATGTTGTATGGTTGGATCTTTACTTGCTTTTGGGTTTGTGTGTGAGCTAGCGGGCGTTGGCCTTTGACGATTCACCCCTTGACGTTCCTAGCTAGTTTGCTAGACTTTATTTACGCTTTGACTACGTTTTGAGAGACTATGTCTCCTTGTAGTAGTTTATACTTTGGTTTGTATTTATTTGACACTCCTCGTATTTTCCCCTTGGCATGTACAAAGTTTCAAAAATTTCGTATTTTCCGCTATATAATTGCATGCTTGTTATGTTTTATTTCCACTATCGCAAGGGTTGTCACATAAACGATCAAACGATCAACCTCCTTTTGGCTACCCATGGCCACCCCTTACAAACTTGGTCACTTAAATGACCAACCCTTTAAATTTGGCTACCCTACTTAGCCACCCCTCCAAAATTTGTGCCTTTGTGGCCACCCCTCTAAATTTGTGTCCTTGTGACCATCCCTCAAAACTTGTGCCCTTGTGGCCACCCCTCTTAAATTTGTGCCCTTGTGGCCACCACTCATAAAATTTGTGCCAATGGCCACTCCTTAAACTCGGCTACCAACGTGACCGCCTCTTCTAATCTTTGGTCGCTCATGTGGTCACCCTTTTATACTTTATTACCTACAGGACACCCCTTAAACCTTGTCGTCTCGGCCAACATATTCAAAACCCGTTCTCCACTCACTCTGCTTATTTTCATATTGCTAAAAACAAAAATATCATACACAAATTTTCTCCCCACCGTTCTCTACTACAATACTACTACTACTCTACTCTTTCATCATTCACCTCTAAACCCCCCTTTAATTTGCTCTTTAGTCCCCATAAACCTATTTATCAAATACATAAAAAAATGTTACTGGTACATGAAAACACTCCTCCATTTACATCTTGTACCCACCATGAAACCACACAACCAATGAAGGCACTTGCTTCAAACTCGAGTCATCGAAATCAGCTCGTCCATGCACTCGCTAGACCACTACCTTGTCTCGTTTTTCTTCCCTCATTTTCAAGATCGATCTTACCTTCGTAACGTCCGTCTTTTGGAGGAATGTAAAGAATATTATTCATGATAATCCTTAATATCTTATTATGTACTATCTTAGGAATTATCTTTTATTATGGTTTTGTAATCCTTTATTATGCTAGATATTATTCTAGCAAGTCTCATGTATTATACTATTGCCAATACGACTAACTCTTATATGCTTTAGGTTAGAATACTATATGTACTCCTAGTATAAATTGTAACCTCATTTACCAATGAATGTATGCAATTCTAATGAAACCTTTATCGTAAACTTCAATAGGGGCATAGGATGACGAGTGAACAATAGTCCCAATGAGAGATCAAAATACTCTAAAATAATAATGGTAAACAAATGACCGGGACGGAAGGAGTAACACTCTAATTAGGCAAATTAGAAGTTTGTTATTTTGAGTTCAAAAAGTACCCAATTTAAATATTTGTTGGTCTATAGATATATTATAGAAGTGAATTTTATTTTGGAACCAAGTGAAACAAGAAAAATTACAGTTTGCACACTTTTTTAAGATCAACATTTTTCAAGAAGAACCTTTTATATTTTATTTTTCAAATTGCTTCTTTTTACAAGCATTACTAAGTTACATGACCGAGTCATTTTATTAATATAACAAATTAATATATCACTCTATATCACAATTAAGAAGCTCATTTAATAATTTACCGGATTGTAAAACATCGACGACGTTTTAGAAAACATCGACGACGTTTTTCATAAAAAAAGACGTTTCTTGCCCTTGGCCTTTATCTCTCTACACTTATTCTCTCCCAAATACAACTAAAATTAAAACCCAATAAACTTCTCTTCACCCACCCCCACCGCCACCACCTGCCCCTGCCCCTGCCGCCGGTATGTTTTTTTTTTTTTAAAAAAAATTTCTAGATCTAGTTACTTATCTTTTGAATTATTGTAAATTAGATTGTTGTTTTGGTTTATAAATTTCACATAGATTAGATTGTTGTTAGTTTTTTGGTTTTAATTTGTAAACTTTTATTTAAACTAATAGATTGTTGTTAGTTTCTTATTGTAAATAATTTTTTGTTTGTTTTGTTGTTAGATTTGTTGTTGTTTGTTGTAAAAACTTTTAGTTATGTGATTTTGTTTATTTGTTGTTGTTTGTTGTTTAGATTTGTGTTAATAGTTTGTATAAAGAAAAAATTAACGATTTTTTTTCCCGAGTTCTTTATCCCACCATGGTGGGATTCGGAGGAAAAAAATTTTCCCTCATGGTTGGACGAAAAAACCACACGTCCAACCATGGTGGATTCCCCCCCCCCAAATCCCACCATGGTTGGACAAAAAAACTGGGCGTCCAAACATGGTTGAACGTGTGAAATGGTTGTCCCACCATGGTGGGATGAAAAAACTGGAAATCCCACCATGGTTGGACGTGTGAAATTGACGTCCAACCATGGTGGGATTTCCAGTTTTTTCATCCCACCATGGTGGGATTTCTATAGAAAAAAAAAAACCTATGGTTTGAATTTTTTGATTAAAAGTCCGTCCATGGTTTCTTTGTAATATTTTTAAAATTTGTTAATTAAGTTGATTAAATTAATTTGTTCGATGAAAATATGTTTTAGGAATATTATTAACGCTTATTTCAACGTTTTAAATTGTCTAATGCGGATGGGAGATCGAGGAAAGAGCGTTATGGTTCCCGATGATCGTACGGTGAACCGGAGAGTCACGGCTTCAAAGCGTTGTGGTCGGAAGGCCCCTTCTAGTGCACGAATACCTCGCGTTGTCATTCGGTGTAGATCTAATCCCGTTGGTAGCAGTATTTCTGAGAGGGAGATGTCAGAGGAGGTAGGAGGTAGTGTTCGTAAGATCGATGAGGGTTTTGAGGAAGAGGGTTTGGTAGACGACGTTTATATGGAAGAGGATTTTGTGGACGAGGAGTCGGAGGGCGAGGAGGATATGGTTGATCGGTCCGTACGGAACTCGAGATCCGAGTTACCGTTGTCTCAAAGGTTAGTCCGGGACACCTGATGGGTTAGGGAAGATGAAGGTGTCGGCTGATGTTGTTTGGAGGTTTCAGTTGACCGGGTTGAGTGGTTTGACGATGTGTTGTACGGCGGCTTTGGATGAGAACCTGCTGAACGCTTTTCTAAAGAGTTGGCAGGCGTATACGAACACATTTCATATGTCGTTCGGGGAGATCACCATTACGCTTCACGATGTGGAGGATTTTCTAGGGATTCAACCTCTTGGTTCGAGGGTGTTTGTGCAAGGTACGTCTGCTGCGGGTTCTTCAAGGGAGCAGATGAGTTTGAAGAGGGATGTGGCACGGTTTTTTGGCACACTTCCCGATGACGTGACACCACCGTTATATATGGGTGGTGGCTTGTTGGTGTCGTCTTTGAGGTCCCATGTCACGGAAGGGAATGAGCATGACTCCCTCCATGCTTATTTGTTGCTGTTGTTGGGACAGACTTTGTTTGTGGACAAGTCCGAGGATAGGGTGTCAGCTCAGTTGTTACCCTTGCTAGATGATCTCAAGCAGGTTGGTGAGTATGCTTGGGGTGCCGCTTGTTTGGCTTATTTGTACCGGCAGGTAGGCATGTGATATGTCTAGTTTTTATATGATTTTACTCCCTAATTTAGCTCGATTTTACATGATTAATATACTTTGCTTGGTATATTTGTGAGCTAATTACGTGTTCGAGGTGCATTGCTCGTTTTTGCTATGTTTTGTAAGAATCTAAGCATTTAGAGGCTTTTTCCTAACACAAATAGCAAGCACCAAAGTCCAACAAGCTAATGGAAGCAAAATGGACCATGGAAGGTTAGAATGGAGAATGACAAGCCAAGCATGAAGATTTGTGAAATGGATTGAAATGCAAATGAGAAACCAAAAATGAAGCCCAAAGCAAGGAGTCCACAACTCAACATAGGATGCTCCTTTCGATGCTCAAGGAATCCCAAAACTATGCAATTAACCGGAGAATTAAGGTGCTTAAAGGCATAGCTTAGGATTCCTAAAGCATTAAATAGAGCAATTAAGCAAATATAGCCGGGTTACTGAAACCCCGATCGGGGTTCCCCTTCCCCGATCGGGGTTGAGTCTCTGTCAACGCATGCGTTTCAAGTCCCTCTCCCTATATAAAGGAGAGGGACCTCGACACTTAGGGGCATCCTTTTTCATATCTTTTTTTAATCATCTTGTACATCATTCTACACTCTAAAAAACACTCTTTTACATAATATCATTATTCATTAGATTATGTTTAGAATAGCTTAGTTTGGGTGTTTATTTTCGCAGTACAAATTTTACTCTTTATAGTACGCTATTGACTAATTTACCCCTGTTATTTTGTATTCTACTTCTCTCTCATCTGTCGTACTATCTTCCTCCCCCTCACTAATGTACTACGTACAACAATTAAGAAAATTATAAAATGGCTTATTAACCACAACAACCCCCGACCGCCAACCAACCACCACCACCATGACCATACCCAATCACGACTAGCCCAATCATCCCAACCACGACTGACCGCCTCCACCCTCGACCACCCACTTCAACCGACCACCAACCACCCTTCCAAGAACACCCATTATGACCACCACCACCACTGCAACAACAACTGCATCTCGTCGCCACCACTGTGCATACGTCAATTTGTGGAAAATTTACTGATTATCTATTAAGAAGTATACTATTCTTTCCTTAAGCTTATTTTGATTTTGTTCACAAATTATCTATTACGATGCCACTAATTTGTTCACTACTTCTTAGCTGACAATTTACCCAGTTTTCTACCTCCAAGTTTTCATCAATTAGTGTAGAAATTGATAGATTTGAGAGGTTGAACAGATAGGAACTCAGAGGAATTAATTTAGGGTTTCTTTTTAGCAAAAGGGTATTGAATGGAATTTTGTATGCAAAATGTACTATAATAAGTAAAATTCGTACTGCGAAAATAAACTACGCTTAGTTTTCATTAGTTGTTAAAAACAAGTATTTCAATTTATATTACAAGTTCATTAGCAAGTTATTTGGTTTCCATTGTATTCTTCAATTTCAAGTTTCATTTCCTTTGTTGAGGTAATTATATTTTTTGTATTGTTTTGTTATTTCCTTTGTCATTTTCATTATTAGTTAGTTATCATGTTTACTTTATCATTTGTTATTAGATTAGTTATCATTATGCAAGAGTAGATACTTTGTCTAGGGAATTAGGGAAGCAATGCATAAATAATATTTGCAAATGTTGAAATGAGATGTTATGATATCAAATAGTTGTTTCTATCACATGCTTGCATTTTATTGTTAGTCTTTGATTATTGATCACAATCCTTGATTAAATTTGTTAATTCTTTCTATAAGTCGAGAGGCACGGAATTGAATTTGACTAAGCATGTGTTAGTAGATCGACCTAGCCAAAGCGAGAGTTCGTTAGGACTTCATCTATGGTTGACATTAATATTGAGAGGTGGATGTCTTTAGCCTAAACAATTATCGTTATTATCAATTTCCTAGTTTGACTTAAGCATTTACATAATTTGCATGTGTGATCCGACCTCCCTAGACTCTTCCTTTATTATTATTATTGTTTTAATCACCAAACCAAAAATCATTTGTGACCGACCTTGATAGAATTCACTCCATAACAACTTGCTAGCAACTCCCGTCTCCTTGTGTTCGACCCCTATTACTACATTCATTTGTATCTAGGGTATTTATCTTTGATTAGGTGTGCGATAGCTTATCAGCATGACATCGCGACGAGAGGCTCGCGGTGTTAGTGGGTGTCTACCCTTATTGCATGCATAGATCTACGAGTACTTCCCCCAGTTTTGACCACACGGGGGAGATTATTTGGAGGGGAAGCCACGAGTCGATGCTTGGAGGCACGTTCCTCGGTTTAAGGGCGACCCTGACCATTTTCAGATGTACCGTTTCAGGCTGGACGGGCTTAGGGGAGAGCATGTCAGATGGATGCCTTATTGGACGCGTATGCCAAGTTCTTCGAGATACTCTCGCTACTCCGGCTATATCAGATTTCAGTCCATAGTTGAGCCGTACCAGCCCGATCGGTGTATGCGCCAGTTTGCGTATATTCAGACTTTCTCGATGTGGATGCCTATCCCATGTACCGAATACCGTTCGGCAAAGAACGGTTATACCGTGGACTTTGGCCACGAGCCCGATACAATGTGGGGCCACGAGACTTCCGTGGTCAACTTCAAGAGCCGGTCCCGACGAGCTACGATGCCTTTCGAGGTATCTCGAGACTACGAGAGATGATACGATGATATTTCTCACCGGTTCTTTTTTCCACCTTCAGATCGTCTCGAGTTTAGCCGTCCACCTTTTCACGATGAGCCGGAGGTAGCCCTCGAACTTAGTCGCCAGTTCTCATATGTCTATCGTTACCCTACTCTAGAGATGCAGCAACAACATCTAGATATTTTGTTTAGTCAAATGAGCATGTACTACGAGACCCATGATGAGGGTAACTAGTACCGGATTATTTTATTCGTTTTGTGTTTCGATGGATTATTTTGGATTATTTTATGTAATAAATTATGAAATGGTACTTTTATTTTTGTTATTATTATTTTGGATTATTTTGTGTTCGGCCCCAATCTCAAGTCTCACCTCTATTTAAAGAGCTCACTCCATCATCATTTTTCACACAACTGACTATCTCATTGATATGTCTAGTTTTTATATGATTTTACTCCCTAATTTAGCTCGATTTTACATGATTATTATACTTTGTTTAGTATTTTTATGAGCTAATTACGTGTTCGAGGTGCATTGCTCGTTTTTGCTATGTTTTGTAGGAATCTAAGCATTTAGAGGCTTTTTCCTAACACAATTAGCAAGCACCAAAGTCCAACAAGCTAATGGAAGCAAAATGAACCATGAAAGGAGAATGACAAGCCAAGCATGAAGATTTGTGAAATGGATTGAAATGCAAATGAGAAACCAAAAATGAAGCCCAAAGCAAGGAGCCCACAACTCAAGCATAGGATGCTCCTTTGGATGCTCAAGGAATCCTAAAACTATGCAATTAACCGGAGAATTAAGGTGTTTAAAGGCATAGCTTAGGATTCTTTAAGCATTAAATGGAGCAATTAAGCAAATATACTCGGGTTAAGGAAACCCTGATCGGGGTTCCCATTCCCCGATCGGGGTTTGGCTTCTGTGAACACAAGCGTTTCAAGTCCCTCTCCCTATATAAAGGAGAGAGACTTCGACACTTAAGGATATCTTTTACATATCTTTTTCACACATCTTTCACAGCTTTTCTCATATCTTTTCATCATATTTCCCTTAGCTTAAGCACACAAGTTTTTCTTAGTTTCATAATTAGTTAAACATTTAGTTATTACTTTGTTCAAACACTTGGTTACATTTCAAAGTTGTAATTCAATCTTTCCATTCAAGCATTTGGGTTATTTGTTCTTCATTTCCGAGTTATATTTCTCTACTGCGGTAATCCTAATTCTAGTTTTATGTTAGTATTCATTTCCGTCATTTACCTTACAAATCATTTAGTTAATCGTAACATTAGTTAATCATAGTTTCATTGTCTTCTACATTAGAGTTGTTAGTTTCATTCACTTAGTGTAGCACATTTTATTAACAAGTTGTTTTCCTTTATAACTTTATATTCATCATGCTTATTATATCAAATACTATTAGTTTAAACATCAACATGAGTGATTAGTTTCATTTGTCTAGGGATTAAGGAAGCCATGCATAATTAGTAAGTTGTAAATGTTAAAATAAGGATGAACTAATATTGATAAATTGTTTCTATCACATGCTTGTTTTGTTTTGTTAATCTTTGTTATTTGGCCAATTGCATTGATTAAATTTGTTAATTCATTCTACAAGTCGAGAGGCACGGAATCGGATGAACTAAGCATGTGTAGTAGGACGACTCTAGTTATAACAAAATTTCTCTAGGACTCGACCTAAGGTTGACACTAATATCGAGAGAGGTGTCTTTAGCCTAAACAATTAACAATATTAAGAATTCCTATGTTTAATATGAGCATTTACGTATTTGCATGAGTGACCCGATTCCCCTAGACTCTTTTAATATTATTTGATTTGTATCATAGTTAGCTAAACACCAAACCAAACCAAACCGTTAAACCGACTTTGATAGTAGTCCATTCATAGCATTTCATAACGAAATTCCCGTCTCCTTGTGTTCGACCCCTCGTACTACATTTATTTGTTTCAAGGAAAATTTATCTTTGTATAGGTGTGCGATATATCCTATCACTCATCTACTTTCTTTCTAAAATCTCTCTTGTCATTCTCTCTATTTTCCTTCTTTCCTCCCGTCATGCCTATGAACGATGTTCAAGAGGTTAATTATATACAAAATAAAATTGATGAAATTGTTAATGAGTTCTCTTTATTATTTCGCCGTTTACTAGTTGTGTTTAATAATAATATCATTTGGGATTTCATGAGGCGTTATGAACCTAATCTCGTATCACTACCACAAATGATGGGTACTCTATAAGAGAAATAACCCTCATATTGCTGAAATTAATATAACAAAAGGTAAAATTAATAATCGTTATACCTTATCATTTTCATTTCTTATCATTTTTATTTGTTCTTAATCATCATTTATTATCATTTTCTTTTGTTCTTTAGAATCGGTCCTTCTGAAAAGGGATGAACTAAAGAGGATCGAGACGGAGGTGAATGAGTTGTTCAAAAGATGTGAAACCATCATCCCTTACATGACACTATATCAGCTGATAGAGGGTTACCAGGGTGATGGTCAGATATTCCATGGCCCGCTCGAGGTAATTCGGACATACCACATTTATACCGGATACCAGGAGGAGGAGTTATGGAAGCCAAAGGAATATTCATCTGAAGATTATTCCACTGATTAGTGTATTGGTGGTATGGTTATCTTAATGGTGGTATTATGAAGCTACTCTAGTAATGTTCAGTCTACTTTAATTTCGCCAGCTTTATGTATTGGCCTTAATTTCTGCTAGCTTTAATTTCCATCTATCAGCTTTATGTATTGGTTTTAATTTATGTCAGCTTTAATTTCCGTCCACTTTAATTTCTGTCAGCTTTATGTATCCACTTTAATTTCTGTCAACTTTATGTATCCACTTTAATTTCTGTTACCTTTATGTATCCACTTTAATTTCTGTCAGCTTTATGTATCCACTTTAATTTCTGTCACCTTTAATTTCCGTCCACTTTAATTTCCGTCAGCTTTATTCGAGTGTTGTTAACGTCAATTATATTTAATCAAAAATAAATTGAGATAAAAGAAGAAAACACAATACATAAATATCCATCAAATATACAAGTACATCATTCAAGACTACAATTCAGAACTTTATTAAAGTTGTCAGTTGAATAGTCCAATCATCTTATTGATTAAGATTAAACTAATTTATTATTAATAAAATAAGATTAACTAAATTACATTACAAATATTAATAAAGTTGTTAACCAAAGCTCATTTTCCTTGCAACTTCATCATCAGTGCTGTCATTTCTTCTTCTCCGACTTCTTCCCGGGGTGGATCCAATGCAAGTGTTCCAGTTCTCGATGTTTCTTTGGTACAAAGTATCGAGGTGACTGACACTCTCGTATCTGTAGGTCCTCCAAGCGGGAGCAAGTGGTGGCATGGTAACATCCCCATGCGGCCCTATTGAATGCAACCACATTCAATGACTATGGTAGTTTACAATCCATATAACACTAAATGGTTTTTTACCTGGAATCGATGCCCTAAGTGGTAAAATTGTCTCACAACTACCGGCCCAAATTTTATCACCATTGTCGCGACGGAAATGACCGATAACACAAATAGTCCAGTTGAAGGTGGTTGCAAATGCAAGTAAGTGGTCACCACACATCCAATGTTCCGGACCGCATGCAATCTCAAGAAAGAACTCGACATACCTCAAAGTGGACTGAAACCTTGTCAAATCGGTCGTAGCCGATGGATGACTACCGAACAAGATTTTTGTAGACATCGTCGCTCCTAAGCTCTCGACCACACCATATCCTCATTTGAAGGTAGTCGCCCTCTTGCCCCCGTTGGGCATGAAATATAACCCGGAAACCACAGTGACCATCGTCTCCGACATCTACCCAACCATCGAACTGGCTCCAAAGCACCTCTAGTACGCCGTACCGTTTAGCCCAAGTAGAGATAAGGCCGAGGGTATCGTTTATTTCTAACGGAGCACAAGGTGGTCCTGGAGGAATGTCCCCAAATAAGTGAGTACGAGCTGTAGATCCATCGGTGCTAGGTGTCCCATATTTCCTTTAACTATGCTCGAAAGACGACTTGTTCCGAGTTGTAGACTTTTTAGGACGGCCTTTCGGGTTCTCATTAATAGGAGGTGGAAAACCTTCCAAGTCCTCTGGATGAAGGACGTCACGCATATTCTCTGAGACCAACCTACGGGAAACCGGGTCACTCTTTCTAGCTTCCTCTACTAGCTGATGATCACTATTTATACACATATTTTATGCTTCCCTTAGATACATATAACTCGATTTTTCGTCTTTCCTTAATTGTTTCTATGCTATTTTAGCTAGAATATCGATTCTGCCGCTTCTATTATGTTTTAATGCAGATTGGATGCATTTGGAGCTTTTGAGTTGCTATGGAGCATGGCGGAATCAGATCGTAGAAGGTTAGGCACGGGAATCGAGAGCAATGGAGAAGAAATGAAGAAAAGCGAAGAAACAGGCTATTTTGAAGGATGCTCGATCGAGCTTTTGAGTCGAGCTGATGTCATGCTCGATCGAGCAGATACACTCTTGCTCGATCGAGGAATCCAAAATTTTGACGACTTTCGGATTTTCCTAAACTAGTTTAACCTAGTTAATTAGATTTTATTATAAAAGGAAAACTCATCTTTCATAACTAGGTACGCTTTGATATTAGAAACTCAAGTTTGTTTGCTTTACGGCTGGATTCATTCATCAAGATTATTGTCTTTAGTTCAAACTTGTAATCGGTATTCTTTAATCTTCCTTTGTTATTCAATTAGTTACCTTCTAGTTCTTTAATTATTCTTTGTCAATCCTTTCATTGTTGTTAAGCATGTTTACTTTATTTATTATCGTCGTTATTAATATGGTTATGAGTAGCTAAATTCTTTTCTAGGGTTGAAAATGGGATCTAGGATTGTTAGAAGGGTAGACTAATTAATTGAATTGTAATTGCATGGTTATCGTTTGATTATCGTTTTAATTCTAGTTGTTTAATTACTGGCCAGGATTAATTAGCTAGTCTCGCGAATTAGGATTAACACCGACCGGGTTAAGACTAAGATAGGCTACTATAATTGAATAGAACTCGTCTAATGATTGCGATCGCATGTTAAATTGTAGATCTAAAGGGCATAATTGAATCGACCGATCTTGTGACCTTAGATAACTTTATTGCATGATAGTTGATTACACCCTTACCCCTGAATAAGAATCCAAGTGAACCTGAGACCCTAGACTTTTAATCTTATTGTTTTCAACCTTTTATTGTTATTGTTTATTTTTTTTCAACCTTTTTATTGTTATTATTTGCTATTAGTTTAGAAACACCAATCTTAAAATCCCGAAATTGTTACTATAAGAGACGAACTTAGTTTAACAGATTAGAATACTACCTCCTCCCTATGGATTCGATATCATACTTACCGCTGACTATTGGTTAGTAGTGAATTAGGATTACTTTGATTAAGGTGACGCAACTTTAACCTTATCAAATTTGGCGCCGTTGCCGGGGAGGCAACAGTTTTCTATTTGTTTCTACTTAGTTTGTCTTTTTCTTCGTCTCAAGGAACCTAAGTTCCTTGAGACCGTTCTTATCCTTTTCTTTAGTGTTCGTTTATGCCCAGGTGTTCCAGGTCCGATCTCGTACCTTACGATTCCGAACCAGAGAGAAGTCTCCGAGTTAGACAAAACTTTTGGAATGAAATTCAAGAAGCGGAAGACTTGAGTACACTTGACACAGTTTACGCCGAATTTATCGCTGAAAAACCATCCTTAGAAGAGGATACACATATTTCTGCGACCACTACAACCATGCTTACTTTAGCCAGCCATTCGGAGCCTACCGTTGCATCTATTCCCAAGGGATTCAAACTCCCTACTACGGGTAATGGAACTTTTGAAATTCGTCCATCTTATATCTCTTTTGTGAAGCGAAACATGTTTGGAGGAAGCCTCACTGAGGATCCTGCGAAGCATATGGAGAAATTCACCAACTATTGTTGCTCTATTCCTTTAACGGGTGGGGTAACGCAAGATCAAATCAAGTTGGTGTTATTCCCCTTTTCACTGCGAGACGGGGCAGAAGATTGGTTGGGTGAGTTAGATGTGGATGCACTTAGCATCAGTGATTGGAATTCTATGGCTCTTGCATTCTATAAAAGATATTTCCCGCCATAGAAAACCAACGCCATCCGAAGTCAAATCAGAAGCGTCAAACAAAGTCCCACTAAGAACTTCAATTAGGCCTGGGTCCGCTTCAAGAAACTTGTCAAATCCATTCCACGTCATGGTTTTGATACTTGCTTCCTATGCAACCAGTTTTACAACGGGTTATATGATGATCAGAGAGCATTGCTAGATTCTGCTACCGATGGAAGATTCCAAAATAACACTACTAATGCCAATGCTTGAAAATTGATTGATGAGATATCTACTCACACTGCTGAGTATGGCAATCCCAGGGTAATGCGGGGCAAGGAGGTTCAGACAATGCCGTTGCAGCTGAGTCCGAGGCATTAACTGCTAAAATTGCCGAATTATAAACTTCAAAATCCTTGGAAAATAAACAAACGGTCATGCCATGGTTCAACAAGAGCCCACCTGTGAAAGATGTGGTACCATGGGGCATAATGGAGTAGAGTGTATGAGTACGGTTGAGCAAGTACTTGCCTTTCAATCCTTTAAGTAAGGTACACCGTACTCTAACTTTTATAATGAAAGGACGAGAGAGCATCTCAATTTCTCTTACCGAAGTTAGAATGTTCTTAAACCTACCCCACCGCCACCTCAGCAACAAGGTTCCTCTTATGTGATTCCTCAGAATTGCAATTCTCGAGGTAATTATAACCGTCCAAATCAAGGAGGCCAAACCTTTCAACAAGCTCCACCTCCACCACCTCCAAGTAATGATATGGCGGAACTGAAAGCCATGTTGCATCAAAGTCTCATGATACAACAAAAGCAAGATGCTCAGATCTCTCAACTGCTCGCACATAACAAGATAGTGGATACTCAAATTGCTTAATTGGCAATTCAAAATCCACACTAACAACCGGGGAATCTTCCTCCTCAAGGACACCCTCCACATGAACAAGCCAATGCTATTACCTTGAGGAGTGGGACCCATTACAAAGGCCCGGAAATGAAAGGGGATGAGAACGATGAAAGTATGAAAGTTGCTCGTCAAGATTCGGAAAATAGCGAAAACATGGCTGAAAAGGAGGTTGCTCGATCGAGCAACACCCCTTTGCTCGATCGGGCAACCCAGGAAAAATCCAAAAATTCTGCTCGACGAGTTTCTGAAAGTTCCTGTTTTGACAAACTCGATCGAGCAGCCCCTTTGCTCGATCGAGCAATCCCTGATAAGACTGACAAGTCCTCTACATCATATTCTAAAGCCAAATAAGTCGAGCCAGTTGCCATTACACTTCATTTTCCTCACCGCCAACATAAATCCAAGCTTGATAAACAGTTTGGAAGGTTTATGCAAAGTTTATGAAGGACATAT
Organism: Heliosperma pusillum; assembly: GCA_022085475.1. Lineage (NCBI taxonomy): Eukaryota > Viridiplantae > Streptophyta > Magnoliopsida > Caryophyllales > Caryophyllaceae > Heliosperma > Heliosperma pusillum. The sequence goes on along the minus strand of JAIUZE010073270.1, from coordinate 131,157 downwards.
TGACAAGGAAGCGGTCCTTTAATGAAGTGGAGACGGTTGCATTTACTGAGAAATGCAGTGTTGTGTTACAATCTAGATCACCACCTAAGCTAAAGGATCCAGGGAGTTTTTCTATTCCTTGTAATATAGGATGCTTAGCTATTGATAAAGCCCTTTGTGATTTAGGGGCTAGTGTTAGTGTCATGCCATTTTCTATATGTAAAGTGCTACTGTTACGACCATGACCTTACAAATGGCCGACCGTTCTATTAAACACCCTTTGGGAATTTTAGAAGACGTACCGGTTAGAGTAGGGAACGTTTTCATACCAGTTGACTTCGTCGTATTAGATATGGCTGAGGAAACCCAAATTCCTATCATCTTGGGACGACCATTCCTCGATACTGCGGGGGCGGTTATAGATGTTAAGAATGGGAGACTTACACTAACAGTGGAGGATGACACTATCACTTTCAACTTAGATAATGCAATGACTCACCCCATGCTAGAAGAGACATGTCATAGAGTCGATATTGTGGATTTAACTATTGATGACTGTCTTTCTTTGTGTTTGAATAGGGATCCTCTGGAGATCGCCTTAATTTCCATAACTGCTGAAGCTGGAAGCTCACGGAGTAAGTAAGTAGTTGAGATGGAAAAACTGCTGACATAAGAGGAATGCAACTTACAAAAGGTGTATAGCTTAGGTAACCCCCCTAAGGTTACCGAGGTAAAGAAACCTGAACTTAAACCCCTCCCCTCTCATCTTAAGTATGTTTTTCTTGATTCCCATGAGATGAATCCTGTAATTGTCAGTGCTAACATATCTGAAAGCCAACTTACTGATTTGTTGGTCGTTTTAAAAAAAGCACAAGAAGGCTATAGCTTATAACATTGACGATTTACAAGGTATTAGTTCTGACTTTTGTATGCACCGTATCCACTTAGAAGAAGACCATAAACCTTGTAGGCAGGGTCAACGTCGTTTGAACCCCACTATGCAAGAGGTAGTTAGAAAAGAGGTGCAGAAATTGTTAGATGCAGGAATCATTTACTCTATTTCTGACTCAAAGTGGGTCAGTCCAGTTCAAGTAGTTCCTAAGAAGGGAGGGACTACGGTCGTCACTAATGAGAAAAACGAGCACATATCTACTAGATAAGTGACAGGGTGGAGGATGTTTATTGATTATAGGAAGCTTAATATAGCTACTAGGAAAGACCACTTTCCTATTCCCTATATTGACCAAATGTTAGAGCGTCTAGCGTGTCATAGATATTTTTGTTATCTAGACGGCTACTCGGGATTCTTTCAGATCCCCATTCATCCTGACGATTAGGAAAAGACTACCTTCACATGTCCTTATGGTGTCTTTGCTTACCGAAGAATGGCTTTTGGGTTATGTTTTTCCCCCGCCACCTTTCAACGTCGTATGATGGCTATTTTTTCTGATTATATCGAGTCTATTATGGAGGTCTTTATGGATGACTTCAGTGTTAATGGGACCGATTTTGATAGTTGTTTAGCTAATTTGACTAAAGTCTTACAACGTTGTGAGAAAAGTAATCTTGTTTTAAACTGGGAAAAGTGCCACTTCATGATAACTGAAGGGGTGATACTTGGTCATTTGGTGTATGGACGAGGCATCCAAGTGGATAAGGCTAAAGTGGAAGTGGTTGTGATGATCACTATTTATACACATATTTTATGCTTCCCTTAGTTACATATAACTTGATTTACCGTCTTTCCTTGCTTATTTCTATGCTATTTTAGCTAGAATATAGATTCTGCAGCTTCTGTTATGTTTTAATACATATTGGATGCATTTGGAGCTTTTTGAGTAGATATGTAACATGGCGGAGTCGGATCGTAGAAGGTTAAGCATGGAAATCGAGAGCAATGGAGAAGAAATGAAGAAAAATCAAGAAACGAGCCAAAATGAAGGATGCTCGATCGAGCAGATGCACTTTGCTCGATCGAGTCGTGCTGATGTCATGCTCGATCGAGCAACCTACTGTTTTGACGGTTTTCGTATTTTCCTAAACTAGTTTAACCTAGTTATTTAGATTTTATTATTAAGGAAAGATCATCTTTCATAATTAGGTATGCTTTTATATTAGAAACCTAAATTAGTTTGCTTTGCTACTGGATTTTATCATCAAGACGATTGTCTTTAGTTCAACTTGTAATCGGTATTCTTTAATCTTATTTGTTATTTAATTAGTTACCCTCTAGTTCTTTAATTATTCTTTGTCAATCCTTTCATTGTTGTTAATCATGTTTGCTTTATTGACGGGCTTATTTTCGGGGTCGTTAATTCCGGAAACTAGCTATGCCAAATAACAATTTATAAAACCAAATCTAGACTCAAACTATCCTAAGTAAAGGGTAGTAAGGGTAAGACAAGGATCGAACCCAAGAGAAGGCGGTGAATGCTAATAATCTAATCTAGACTCTTGCTAAAAACCGATTGAACAAATTAATAAATCTAACCACAAATTAAACACTAATTGAAACAAAGACTAGAATTACTTACAAACTATGATATTCACAATGGTAAACTTGTAGATAACAAATAGGGAGAAAGTTTTTCATGAGAAAAGATTATCAATCCTAGAATCACCAATAACAACTAAATAATCAAGGATTCAAATAAGGAAAAACAACTTAGTGCAATTTTCCCAAGTTCCCCCACAATTAACAAAGTAAAGATCCCTCCTTTCCTCCCTTCTCTATTTATCTATTGCAAACTTCAAAGAATTAGCCACCATGAATTAAACCATCCATAAATGACCCAATACAACTAAACCCATACTTATTAAACCATAAGCATAAATAAAGATGCAAGCTTTAAGCACAAAACCAAAGAAGCATGCTAGATTCATGAACTAAAACATTAAACCATGTTCTAAATACATAAAAACCCAAATTCCACTCAAAAGATTCTAACTTTTAAACCAAAGTTACAATCTTTCAAGTTGCATCAACAAATATCAAGACAAATCAACCAAATTCATCAAGACAATGCAATTTAATCAAACAAACAATTACTAAGATGGTTGGTCTTAACAACAATTCATTCAATAATGAAAATCAAACAAAGGAAGATGAAATTAAATAGAGAAGGAAGGATTAAAAAGTCTTACAATGCTAAAAGGGAAGAACTTGTTCAAATTACACTAAGTAAAAGGAGATTAGCTACCCATAGTCTTCATAATACAACCAATTTCTAAGGAAAAACCCATTACAAAAGCCAAACTTGAAGAACAAAAAGAGAGAAATGCTAAGGAAAATATGATGTTGTATGGTGAATGCTTCATGCCTTTGTCTCTCTTCAGAAATCTTCTTTTATACCCTTGGTCCGCAAACCTAGGGGCCTTGAAATATGGGCTTCCAAAAGACAAGACGAGAAAATGAGAAAAACCCGTGCTGAGAGATGACGCAGGCTGCGTCCTACGACGCAGGCTGCGTCGAACGCTGCCAGATTTTCTTCTTTGCTTTCCTTCTTGACTTTCGTTGACCCCATGGATATTGACCCCGCCTTGACTTCCATTGACCCATTGGGCTTTGTCTTCAAACCTTGGTGATTCATTGTTAGCCCACTTCAAGTTCCGGGTTTTTGGGTCTCGGGTTTTCGGGTTTGACTTTTATTGACTTTCGGGATTTGACTCTTAAATTTGACTTAAAATACTAAATACTAACACTATTACAAAAACTAAAATTAACATAAAACAAAGCTAATGACCCGTAAAAAGTAGAACGAAAGACTCTAAAAGTTACTACTAGACACGACATTATTTGACGTTGTCAAACACCCCCACACTTGGACTTTTACTCGTCCCGAGTAAAACTCGAGATTAGCATGAACGACACGAGCCCAACAAAGTGTGTGTGAAGGCATTGACCTCTCTTCCCTCACTACAACCTTCTTATACTCCCTCTTAAACAATCCACCTATGACAAAAACAAAACAAAAAGACTCAATTCTTGTGACACTCTTCTCTCACTCCCCCTCCTTATATCATCCCTCAAGACTAAAGACACGACATGCCACCTACTCCGACTCAAATCAACTCCTCCCTACTTATAGCTCCCAATAAAGTAGTATGACCATCTTTGCCTTATCCCAAGGCATAGCGAGATGGTCTTTCTCAACAATCTTCACACAAATCCACTCCTTATATCACCCCCTTATTACTCCACTAATGCAAATCATGGTTACTTGGTTGGCCCCAAACTTCACAATTTGCACAACCAAGCGACCACCAACATAAATCCACCAATTTGGAACAAAGTTTTGTGACTCAAAAAATAAAAATAAAAGGGTCCTAAACTAGCCTCCTTCCAATTTTCCTCCTTATCACTCCCTTCTTATTCCTCCAAAAATTCTCATCATAGGAAGAATTATGCTCAATTTTTTTTTCATTTTTTCATTTTTTTCATTTTTTTCTTGAAAATCCCTCATTTTGCCTAAGGTGCCCTTTCGGGTTTTCACCTTAGCTTTTCCTTTCCTCTCATTGGTGGCTCGCAACTCGATTCTTCATTTTGCCCGGAATGCCCTTTCGGGTTTTCATTCCGTCCTCGGCCACCTTCCCAATCTTGCCTAGGTGCCCACCCTTGTGGGTTTTCACCTAGCCGGGATTTTCATTTTTTTTTCTTTTCTTTTTTTCTTTTTTTTTCTTTTTTTTTTTTTTTTTGGTTTTTTCTTTAAAATAAAGACATAATAAATTTTTTTTTACAATGCATCAAAAACAAACTAACTATGTACAATCTTCTCCCCCACACTTAGAATACACAATGTCCTCATTGTGGAGGAGAAGAAAAATGTTACCTCATCAATTTCCGAAAGGAGAAGATCCCGAGGCACCTCCTCGGTTTCTCCTCCTATCCCTTGCTTCTCTAATCCGTCTTCTTTGCTCCATGCCTTCATCAAGGGTTGCTTGGGTGTAAGGAAAAGGGTAGCCCGGGTTTTGTTGCATGGACATCCCAAAGAGAGAGCTAGCCAATCCATAAACGTCCTCTTGCGCCACCGCATCTTCATAGGAGTCTTGAAGATAGGTGTGGTGGCGCTCATTTTGAGCGCTAAAGTGGTTCGTAGCTTGCTCTCTCCAAGCATTTTGGGTGGCCCACATATCATTTTGCTCTTTCCACCTTTGGTCTTGTTGTTCTCTCCAAAGGCGGGCTTCCTCTTGCCCGTCTAGCATCCTCTTCCATTCCTCATTTTGAGCCCTCTCGGCTTCCCCTCTCAATCTCTCCCTCTCCTCCAAAACATTATGCCAATCATCCAAACTCTCAAGCCTACCTCCTTGTAATTGTTGCCAAGTGTTTGAGGCATCTACCCTCCCACTAATGTGTGCCAAGACGTCGTTGGTGCTAGCAAAATAGTTAGCCATTTGTTGTTGCCATGGCTCCACGGGTGTGCTAGAACGACCCTCCGCATCAAACATGGGGGTGTCGGTATTATGGTGGCTTGGGAAAGGTGATTGGAAATGAAAATGGTTGTTGTTGTTGTTGTTGTTGTTGTTGTTGTTGTTGTTGTTGTTGTTGTTGTTGTTGTTGTTGTTGTTGTTGTTGTTGTTCAAAATTGGTGGTGTGGGAAGGGCCTTGCTCAATTGCAAGGATCTCAATCTCCTCTCTCAAATGCTCACTTCCCTCACCACCCTCTCTCCTTGCCCTCCTTTGCCTCAAAGGCACTTCTTCTACCTCCTCCTCTTCCGCACTACTTACCCCCAAACTTTCCTCCCTAGGACAAACAAAATCCCACGCCGCGGGTCCTCTAGGTAAAGGATTGTTTTGAGGTCTAGGCAACTTCATGTAGCTTAGCCCGTCACTTCCCAACCAAAACCCTTTTAAGGGTTGCTCCTTGCTAGCCTTAAACATGTGAACTTCTTCTAGCCCAAGATGGTTGTACCTCGTCAAACCCCTACATATGTTCACCGCTTGACCATTAGGAATGCCCCCCTCATAATGCCTTACCAAGAAAGAAATCACCCCCCCACAATGGATGCTTGCCCTTGCCGATTTTTGCCTATGCTTGATGCAAGCTCTCAAAAAGAAATCGGCCCAATCCGGGATCCCTACCCCCTCCGGAAGCATAGTCCACAAACAAAGCCGGATCTTCTCCGGCACTTTGGTGGGTTCTCCCGCGGAGTTGAAAATGGTGGTAAGGAACCTAGTAATTAGGCGGAGTACGGGGTGGGTGATGGCTGACAGTTTGGCATCCTTAGACGGGCCATGGTCATCGGCAATGTTTCCCCACATTTGGTGCATTTTGCCCCTTGGGCACCTAATGTCTACGGGTTGCTTGGTAATTTTTAGGATTTGACGGATTTCGGAAGTTGTGGCATTATGCCAAGTTTGATTCAATCGGAAGCGGTAGGCTTTCTCCTCACCTTCGGGCACATCCAATTCCGACAAGGTGGCTAGAAACTCGTATGCAAAACTCCTATAGGTGTAATCCCAGGAGTTTGGCTCGAGATAAGCCTCTAGCCCTACTTTAGCTAGCATGTCCCTTGTCAGATTGAACATGCCTAAGGCATGGAGGGTGGTTGGGCAAAAGAATTTGGTTGCTACAAGAGGGTGAGTGGATATTTGATCCCAAATTTTCTTATATTGAGCTTGCATCCTCTCATAGCCCATAAACACCGCTTCAACCTCGGTGTCGGGCTCACTCACCGCGGCCCTCTTATTTTTTCCCTTGCCAAACAATTGAGAGATTTTTGGTGCCATTTCTGCAAAGATGTAACAAACAACACACTACAACAATAACAAGCAATCACTCGAAAGGTTTTTCGCTCAAGCACTTCAACAAACACTTGGTGTGCAACAATTTCTACACCTCAAAAAGCTAGTGTTTGTTGAATTTCTTTGCCTTACTCAGAAAACTTTATCCAATCCTAACTACACAATCAAGCAAGGGGAAAGGGGAACTCAACCTAAGACTAAAACTAGCCTAATTCGAGCAAAAACTTGAAGATTGATGAAAAAGTCGAGTATGAAGTTATACCTTTGTTTTTCCACAAGATTCAAGTGCCTTGATGATTAGAAGTAGGTAGGAATCCGACAATTAGCCTTAAAAACCCAGCAAAAGACCCGAAAAACGAATTTGAGGGAAAAAAATTAGGGTTGTTTAAGACGGATTTTCTGAGTTTTAGGGTGAGTGAGACTGATTTTGGGGTTATTGAGTGTAGAATAGTGATTAGGATGAAGATTGGGATTGATTTTGATGAAGGTTTTGGAAGATTTGAGTGAGAAAGATGGATTTTTGAGGGATTGGGGGTTGTTTGGGTGTGTTTGTCGTGAAAAACAAAGAAGGGTGATGGGGTTTGTGTTTTATGAAGAACACGGGCAAAGGCTAAAGCATAAAACGAAATCTGCGCTCGACGCAGGCTGCGTCCTACGACGCAGGCTGCGTCCTTCACTGCCGGATGGTTCTTGCTTTTTCACTTAGCAAAATTTTTGCTAAGTGATCCAAACACCTCCATACTTGCAAATTCACTTCAATGGTCCATAATAACCTCCAATATCTAAATTCCATCGATTCCCGAACTTTTTATCCGTGGCACGCATCCCGAGGCGGCCAAAAACTCGCAAAACTTCACAAAACCGTTAGTAACTTCAAAAAATTTTGTTTGATGCAATGTGTAACTAACTTAAAACAACTTAAATGCTAAGATTTAACAAAGAAACTTCAAAGAAATATTCACAAGGATAGAGTATGTACATGTTTTGCCGTTTATTTAGAGTCGATGGCTCGACTTAGCTATTTCAAGCTTTTCAACTTTGATAAATGGGGTCTTCAAGCAAGACCTCCTCTTCCCCCTCCCGGGTACATCCTTGGAAGTAGTGCTTGAGACGGTGGCCATTCACTTTGAGGAGCTTTCCATCCCCGGGCCCCTCCACTTCAATTGCCCCATGGGTAAACACTTTCTTGACGGTGTAAGGTCCAAACCATCTTGACCTCAACTTGCCCGGAAAGAGCTTAAACCGGTTTTGGAACACAAGAACTTTATCACCTTCCTTGAAAACTCTACGGTTTATCATCCCATCATGCCATCTTCTTGTTTTCTCTTTGTAGATGGAAGAGTTCTCATAAGCATCTTGGCGAATTTCTTCAAGTTCTTGTAATTGAAGCTTCCGGTGCATACCGCTCTCATCTTGGTTTTGATTGAAAGATTTGATAGCCCAATAGGCTTTGTGCTCAACCTCCACGGGGAGGTGGCAAGCCTTGCCATAGATGAGGCGGAATGGGGACATGCCAATGGGGGTTTTGAAAGCGGTCCTATATGCCCACAATGCATCAACTAGCCTCTTACTCCAATCCTTTCTATCCGGATTCACCGTCTTTTCAAGTATTCCTTTAATTTCACGGTTTGAGAGTTCGGCTTGCCCGTTTGTTTGTGGGTGATAGGCCGTGGAAATTTTATGATTCACCCCATATCGTTTGAGAAGGCCTCCAATCACTTTGTTGCAAAAATGGGTCCCCCTATCACTAATGATAGCCCTTGGAAAGCCAAACCGAGAGAATATGTTCTCTTGAATGAAAATGGCTACTACCTTGGCATCATCGGTGCGGGTAGGAATGGCTTCGACCCATTTTGATACATAGTCCACCGCCAAGAGGATGTATAGATAACCACCGGAATTTGGAAAAGGGCCCATAAAATCAATTCCCCACACATCAAAGATCTCACAATAAAGAAGAGGTTGTTGTGGCATCTCATTCCTCTTTGTCAAATTCCCCACCCTTTGACATCGGTCACAAGTTTTTACAAATTTGTGGGCATCTTTGAAAAGACTTGGCCAAAAGAAACCGCATTCAAGCACTTTTCTAGCGGTTCTTTGTGGCCCAAAATGCCCTCCACAAGCATAGTCATGACAATGATGTAGGATGGAAGGAATTTCACTCTCGGGCACACATCTTCTCACAAGTTGATCTTGGCAAAATTTCCACAAGTAAGGATCATCCCAAGTATAGTATTTGGCATCGGACTTGACCTTGCTCTTTTGATGAGAAGAGAAATGGCTTGGAAGCCGCTTTGTCACCAAATAGTTGACCATGGTAGCATACCATGGCTCCTCCACTTGTATAGCATAAAGTGACTCATGAGGGAGACCTCCTTCAACCTCCTCAAGAGGGCATGATGGTCTTCCTTCATGGTTTAGCCGGCTCAAATGATCCGCCACCACATTCTTCACCCCTTTCTTGTCTTTTATTTCCACATCAAACTCACTTAGAAGAAGAATCCATCTCAACAAACTTGGCTTGGCATCCTTCTTTGCCACAAGGTATCTAATGGCGGCATGATCGGTGTAGATGATCACCTTTGTGCCCAAGAGATAAGATCGGAATTTTTCTAGAGCATAAATCACACCAAGGAATTCCTTCTCCGTCGTGGAATAGTTCTTTTGAGCATCATTCAAGAGGGTAGAAGCATATTGGATCACATGGGGTCCCTTGTCACTCTTTTGACCCAAAACCACTCCCAATGCATAGTCACTTGCATCGGTCATGATTTCAAATGGAAGATCCCATCGTGGTGCTTGAATAATTGGTGCGGTGACCAATCTCTCCTTCAAGTCATTGAATGCTTTCCTACATTTGTCATCAAAAACAAATTCCGCTTCTTTGTGCAAAAGCTTGCATAAAGGGTTAGCAATCTTGGAAAAATCCTTAATAAATCTCCGGTAGAAACCGGCATGTCCTAGAAAAGACCTAATGTCTCGGGTGTTAGAGGGATAAGGTAAAGTTTTTATGATGTCAACCTTAGCCTTATCCACCTCAACCCCCCTTTTCCGACACTACATGTCCCAAAACGATGCCACTAGTCACCATGAAATGACATTTTTCGGAATTTAAAATGAGATGGGACTCTTGGCATCGCTCTAAGACAAGAGCAAGGTGTTTTAGACATGCATCATAGGAGTCCCCATGGACGGTGAAATCGTCCATGAATACTTCTATGATTCGTTCTACATAGTCGGAGAAAATACTCAACATGCACCGTTGAAAAGTTCCCGGTGCATTACACAAACCAAAGGGCATACGACGATAAGCAAATGTACCAAATGGGCAAGTGAATGTGGTCTTGACTTGGTCCTCGGGTGCGATTGGGATTTGAAAATACCCCGAGTAACCGTCAAGGAAACAATAGAAAGCTTTCCCCGCTAATCTTTCTAACATTTGATCAATAAATGGTAGCGGGAAATGGTCTTTCAATGTTACCGCATTCAAGCGGCGGTAGTCAATACACACTCTCCAACCGGTTTGGGGTCGGGTGGAGACCAAGTCTCCTTGTGCATTCTTGACTACCGTCACTCCTCCCTTTTTGGGTACGACTTGAGTTGGGCTAACCCAACGAGAGTCGGAAATAGGGAAAATGATACCCATTTGCAATAGCTTAATTACCTCTTCTTGCACTACCTCCGCCATGGGTGGATTGAGCCTCCTTTGGGGTTGTCGGACCGGTTTGGCATCCACTTCAAGTCGTATCTTGTGCATGCAAGTCACCGGGCTTATCCCTTTTAGGTCCGCTATGCTCCACCCAAATGTTTCCTTATGCTTTTCAAGTAGTGATACCAATTTGCCTTCTTGGTCCTCGGTGAGTGTGCTTGAAATGATAAGTGGTAGGGTGTTCTTGTCCCCTAGAAAGATGTACTTTAAATGGCTTGGGAGGGTCTTCAACTCGACCTTAGGAGGTTGGATAATGGAAGGGAGGGGCTTGTGGAGTGGAATACTCAAAGCAAACAACTCGGATAGGTTTGCCAGTGCAGGACGCAGGCTGCGTCCAGTGACGCAGGCTGCGTCGTACGACGCAGGCTGCGTCGTGTGACGCAGGCTGCGTCGAGCACTGCCTTGCCCTGTTTTCAGCATCTCTATGACGTTGATCTCCTCATATGTTTCTATTGGCTCTTCCTTCTCCAATTCTTCAAGACATTCCTGCACATCAAAAGCCAACAACAAGCGCAAACCTTCCTCTTCCATGGGGTTAGTTAAAGCTACCTCGAGTGGGTCTCTATCACAAAGTTTATACATTTGATTCACTAATGGCTCAAAGATATCCAAGAAGAAACAAGATTGATGGTCACTCGGGTGCCTCATGGAGTCATATATATTGTAAGTTAACCTTTTTCCTTCAAATTCCATAGTCAAGCACCCGTTTGAAACATCGATCTTGGTATTTGAAGTTTTCATAAACGGCCTACCAAGAAGGAGAGGGGTGGCACTAGAGCTAGATTCCATATCTAAGACGTAGAAATCCGCCGGAAAGACAAGATTATCGACTTCCACTAGTACATCCTCTACCATGCCCTTGGGGTAAACACTAGACCTATCGGCAAGTTGAATGACTACCCCGGTCTTAGACAAAGGTCCTAAACCTAGGGTCTCATAAATAGATAGAGGCATGACATTTATAGAAGCCCCTAAGTCTAGCATGGCACGTTTAAAACTCTTTCCCCCAATAGTGCAAGGAATAGTGAACATGCCCGGGTCTCCACATTTCTTTGGTAAATTTTGTTTGAAAATGGCCGACACATGTTCACTCACCCTAACCTTATGGGTTCCCTTCTTTGGATTTCTCCTAGGTGTGCAAAGTTCTTTCAAAAACTTTGCATACCTAGGGACACTATTCAACAAGTTAAGGAGAGGAATGTTAACCTCACATTTCCGGAAAGTCTCATATAAGTCATTCTCCTTGGCATATTTCCTTGTGCTTATCAAAGCACTAGGAAATGGGACTTCCGGTATGTACTCCTCCACTTCATCATCTTCAATAGTGTCCTTGCTCTTCCTTGAATTTTCTCCCTTTGGGTCCATGCTTTTGGATGCCCCTTTTTCATTTCTCAATATCTCTTCTTGACCAACCACCAATTCTCCTTGGTCTTCAATCTCAATGGTTTCCATCTCAATATTCTTCATCTTTTCCTTTCCTTTGCCAAGGGGGTGTACTTCCAATTCTTTGCCTCCCCTCAATGTCATGGCACTAGCATTTTCCCTTGGTGGGGGAATGGTTTGAGATGGGAATCTTGTGGAGCTTGAGGCTTGGGATTTTGACAAATTTGAGGCCATTTGGGATAGTTGGGTTTCCAAGTTGTTCACCCTAAGGTTGTTAGCCTCCCTATCCTTCCTTGCTTCCTCTCTATCCCTCCTTGCCTCCTCCCTATCCTTCTCTTGATTGGCAAGAAGTGTTTGCAAGATGTCACTCAAGTTCCCTTGAGAAGAAGAATTCCCTTGATTTGGGTTTTGGTTTGGTTGTCTTTGGGATTGAGAATTATTTGGAAAATTTGAGTTGTTGGGTCTTGGGTTGTTGTTGTTGAAATTTCTTTGGGGGTTTTGGTTGAAATTTGTGTTTCGGTTTTGGGTTGGATTTTGGGCTCTCAAGTGATTGAATTGACCATTTTCAAAACTCTTTGACTTGTCTCCTCCCCACCCCAAAAGATCACGATTTCCCACTTGGTTATACATCCCTCCACCACTTGGGTTTCTAGCATTGTAATTCCCATACCCCATGGCATTGACACTCTCCATGGTGGCTCCTTGCTCAATCATGATGTAACAAGTATTTGTAGCATGGTCACCTCCACAATAAGAACATTCAAGCGGTTCGGGGTGTTGAGAAAATGAACTACCTTTGTTGACAACCAAGTTGGATACCAAGCTTTTGAGTTCACCCATCTCTTGCATGAGTTTGTGATTTTGAGAGGCATGAGAATCTTCCATGGAAGATACATTTCTAGAGCTTCCTCCCCTTTCATTCTTCCTCCCGTAGCTTCTTGTATTCATAGCCAACTTCTCAATAATGTTGTTGGCCTCGGCCACATTAAGTGTATCAATACCACCTCCGGTGGCGGCTATAATCATCCGTTGGTCATTTTGGCATAATCCTTCATTGAAGGTCGTCAATAGATCATCCCCCGACATCCCATGATAAGGGCACCTTGCCACGAGGCTTTTGAATCGCTCCCAATAGTCATAGAGAGTTTCCCCCATGTCTTGCTCAATGGTAGTGATGAGCTTCTTTGAATGGTTATGCCTTGAATCCGGGTAGTATTTCTCAAGAAATTTCTTCTTCAAACCCACCCAAGTATTGACGGAATGGGCCGGAAGACAAAATAACCACTCCTTAGCGGCATCTTGTAGAGAGAATGGAAATGCCCTAAGCTTAAATTGGTCTTCGGTCACTCCTTGAGGGATGGCCCCTTGGCATATCATGTGAAATTCGGCCAAGTGCCTATTGGGATCATTCCCCACCATTCCATGAAATCTTGGCAAATTATGAACAAAGAACCCCTTTAGCTCGAAATTGACATCCCCCATGGGAGGGTATGCGATACACAACGGTTGCTCTTCATAGTTTCTTGCCCGGATTTCACCAATAGTTCTATTATCTTCCATTTCGGGTGGGTAGATGATGTTCAAAGGTGGTGGTCTCCTAGGAGGTGACTCAAACACTTGTTCTTGTGGTTCTTGTGGTTCTTGAAAAATATTGTTCCCAAACTCTTCTTCACTAGGCACCCTCCCAAAGGGTCTCCTATAGAGGGGGTTCGAAAACAACCAATTGGAAATGCTACTTGAGGACGGGTCAATGTCTTGGTCACCAAATCCTTCTTGTGACCTAGGCATAAACTTTTAAAAACAACTCCACAACACAATTAGTAACTTCAAACCCAAGTAACCTTCAAACAATACAAAAAGAAATATTTGAAAAACAATCTAAACAAATTATGACGCTAACAAGAGTTTCAATTTGATAAATTAGCTAAATTGCCTTCCCCGGCAACGGCGCCAAATTTGACGGCTTATTTTCGGGGTCGTTAATTCCGGAAACTAGCTATGCCAAATAACAATTTATAAAACCAAATCTAGACTCAAACTATCCTAAGTAAAGGGTAGTAAGGGTAAGACAAGGATCGAACCCAAGAGAAGGCGGTGAATGCTAATAATCTAATCTAGACTCTTGCTAAAAACCGATTAAACAAATTAATAAATCTAACCACAAATTAAACACTAATTGAAACAAAGACTAGAATTACTTACAAACTATGATATTCACAATGGTAAACATGTAGATAACAAATAGGGAGAAAGTTTTTCATGAGAAAAGATTATCAATCCTAGAATCACCAATAACAACTAAATAATCAAAGATTCAAATAAGGAAAAACAACTTAGTGCAATTATCCCAAGTTCCCCCACAATTAACAAAGTAAAGATCCCTCCTTTCCTCCCTTCTCTATTTATCTATTGCAAACTTCAAAGAATTAGCCACCATGAATTAAACCATCCATAAATGACTCAATACAACTAAACCCATACTTATTAAACCATAAGCATAAATAAAGATGCAAGCTTTAAGCACAAACCAAAGAAGCATGCTAGATTTATGAACTAAAACATTAAACCATGTTCTAAATACATAATAAACCAAATTCCACTCAAAAGATTCTAACTTTTAAACCAAAGTTACAATCTTTCAAGTTGCATCAACAAATATCAAGACAAATCAACCAAATTCATCAAGACAATGCAATTTAATCAAACAAACAATTACTAAGATGGTTGGTCTTAACAACAATTCATTCAATAATGAAAATCAAACAAAGGAAGATGAAATTAAATAGAGAAGGAAGGATTAAAAAGTCTTACAATGCTAAAAGGGAAGAACTTGTTCAAATTACACTAAGTAAAAGGAGATTAGCTACCCATAGTCTTCATAATACAACCAATTTCTAAGGAAAAACCCATTACAAAAGCCAAACTTGAAGAACAAAAAGAGAGAAATGCTAAGGAAAATATGATGTTGTATGGTGAATGCTTCATTCCTTTGTCTCTCTTCAGAAATCTTCTTTTATACCCTTGGTCCGCAAACCTAGGGGCCTTGAAATATGGGCTTCCAAAAGACAAGACGAGAAAATGAGAAAAACCCGTGTTGAGAGATGACGCAGGCTGCGTCCTACGACGCAGGCTGCGTCGAACGCTGCCAGATTTTCTTCTTTGCTTTCCTTCTTGACTTTCGTTGACCCCATGGATATTGACCCCGCCTTGACTTCCATTGACCCATTGGGCTTTGTCTTCAAACCTTGGTGATTCATTGTTAGCCCACTTCAAGTTCCGGGTTTTTGGGTCTCGGGTTTTCGGGTTTGACTTTTATTGACTTTCGGGAATTGACCCTTAAATTTGACTTAAAATACTAAATACTAACACTATTACAAAAACTAAAATTAACATAAAACAAAGCTAATGACCCGTAAAAAGTAGAACGAAAGACTCTAAAAGTTACTACTAAACACGACATTATTTGACGTTGTCAAACATTATTTATTGTCGTTGTTCTTAATATTGTTATGAGTAGCTAAATTCTAATCTAGGGTTGAAAGGGGATCTAGGATTGTTAGAAGGGGTAGACTAATTAATTGAATTGTAATTGCATGGTTATCGTTTGATTATCGTTTTAATTCTAGTTGTTTAATTACTGTCCATGATTAATTAACTAGTCTCGCAAATTAGGATTAACACCGACCGGTTTAAGACTAAGATAGGCTACGATAATTGAACAGAACTCGTTTAATGATAGCGATCGCATGTTAAATTGTAGATCTAAAGGGCATAATTGAATCGACCGATCTTGTGACCTTAGATAACTTTATTGCATGATAGTTGATTACCCCCTTACCCCTGAACAATAATCCTAGTGAACCTGAGACCCTAGACTTTAAATCTTATTGTTTTAGACCTTTTGTTGTTATTGTTTGCTATTAGTTTAGAAATACAAATCAAAACCCCGAAATTGTTATTATAGAGACGAAGTTAGTTTAACAGATTAGAATATTAGCGCCTCCATGTGGATTTGATACCTTACTTACCGCTGACTATTAGTTAGTAGTGATTTAGGTTTACTTTGATTAAGGTGACGCGACTTTACCCTTATCAAATTTGGCGGCGTTGCCGGGGAGGCAACAATTTTCTGTTTGTTTCTACTTAGTTTGTCTTTTTCTTTGTCTCAGTGAACCTAAGTTCCTTGAGACCATTATTATCATTTTCTTTAGTGTTCGTTTATGCCCAGGTGTTCCAGGTCCGATCTCGTACCCTACGATTCCGAACCAGAGAGGACTCTCTGAGTGAGACAAAACTTTTGGAAGGAAATTCAAGAAGCGGAAGACTTGAGTACGCTTGACACTGTTTACGCCGAATTCGTAGCAGAAAATCCATCCTTAGAAGAGGATACACATATTTCTGCACCCACTACAACCATGCCGTGTTTAGCCAGCAATTCGGAGCCTACCGTTGCATCCATTCCCAAGGGATTCAAACTCCCTACTACGGGTAATGGAACTATTAAGATTCGTCCATATTATATCTCTTTGGTAGAGCGAAACATGTTTGGAGGAATTCCCATTAAGGATCCTGCTAAGCATATGGAGAAATTCACCAACTATTGTTACTCTATTCCTTTAACGGGTGGGGTAACGCAAGATCGGATCAAGTTGGTGTTATTTTCCTTTTCACTACGAGAAGGGGAAGAAGATTGGTTGAGTGAGTTAGATGTGGATGCACTTGGCATCACTGATTGGAATTCTTTGGCTCTTGCATTCTATAAAAGATATGTCCCGCCACAGAAAACCAACGCCATCCGTAGTCAAATCACAAGTTTCAAACAAAGTCCCACTAAGAACTTTAAAGGCTTGGGTTCGCTTCAAAAAGCTTGTCAATTTTGTTACACATCATGGTTTTGATACTTGGTTCCTATGCAACCAGTTTTACAACGGGCTATATGATGATCAGAGAGCATTGCTAAATTCTGGTGTCAATGGAAGATTCCAAAATAACACTAATGATGCTAATGCTTGGAAGTTGATTGATGAAATGGCTACTCACACTGCTGAGTATGGAAATCTCAGGGTAATGCGAGACGAGGAGGTTCGGACAATGCCGTTGCAGCTCAATTGGAGGCATTAACTGCTAAAATTGCCGAATTACAAACTTCAAAATCTTTGAAAAATAAACAAATGGTTCATGCCATGGTTCAACAAGAGCCCACCTGTGAAAGATGTGGTACCATGGGGCATAATGAAGTCGAGTGTATGAGTACGGTTGAACAAGTACTTGCCTTTCAATCCTTTAAGCAAGGTACACCGTACTCTAACTTTTATAATGAAAGGACGAGAGAGCATCCCAATTTCTCTTACCGAAGTCAGAATGTTCTAAATCCTACCCCGCCACCACCTCAGCAACAAGGTTCCTCTTATGTGATTCCTCAGAATTCCAATTCCCAAGGTAACTATAACCGTCCAAATCAAGGAGGCCAAAACTTTCAACAAGCTCCACCCATACCACCTCCAAGTAATGATATGGTGGAATTGAAAGGCATGTTGCAGCAAAGTCTCATGATACAACAAAAGCAAGATGCTCAGATATCTCAAATGCTCGCGCATAACAAGATAGTGGATACTCAAATTGCCCAATTGGCAATTCAAAATCCACACAAAAAACCGGGGAATCTTCCTCCTCAGGGACACCCTCCACATGAACAAGCCAATGTTATTACCTTGAGGAGTGGGACCCATTACAAAGGCCCGGAAATGAAAGGGGATGAGAACGATGAAAGTATGAAAGTTGCTCGTCAAGATTCGAAAAATAGCGAAAACATGGCTCAAAAAGAGGTTGCTCGATCGAGCAACACCCCTTTGCTCGATCGAGCAACCCAGAAAAAATCCGAAAATTCTGCTCGACGAGTTTCTGAATGTTCCTGTTTTGACAAACTCGATCGAGCAACCCCTGATAAGACTGACGAGTCCTCTACTTCATATTCCAAAGCCAAAGAAGTCGAGCCAATTGCCATTACACTTCATTTTCCTCACCGCCAACATAAACCCGAGCTTGATAAACAGTTTGGAAGGTTTATGGAGGTAGTCCAGAATTTGCATGTGAGTGTAGCATTTACTGAGTTGATCACTCAAGTGCCGGCTTATGCAAAGTTTATGAAGGACATATTGACAAGGAAGCAGTCCTTTAATGAAGTGGAGACGGTTGCATTTACTGAGAAATGCAGTGATGTGTTACAATCTAGATCACCACCTAAGCTAAAGGATCCAGGGAGTTTTTCTATTCCTTGTAATATAGGATGGTTAGCTATTGATAAAGCCCTTTATGATTTAGGGGCTAGTGTTAGTGTCATGCCATTTTCTATATGTAAAATGCTAAATATGGGTCAACTTACTGTTACGACCATGACCTTACAAATGGCTGACCGTTCTATTAAACACCCTTTGGGAATTTTAGAAGACGTACCGGTTAGAGTAAAGAAATTTTTCATACCAGTTGACTTCGTCGTATTAGATATGGCTGAGGACACTCAAATTCCTATCATCTTGGGACGACCATTCCTCGATACTGCGGGGGCGGTTATAGATGTTAAGAATGAGAGACTTACACTAACAGTGGGGGATGACACTATCACTTTCAACTTAGATAATGCAATGAAGCACCCCATGCTAGAATAGACATGTCATAGAGTCGATATTGTGGATTTAACTATTGATGACTGTCTTTCTTTGTGTTTGAATAGGGATCCTCTGGAGATCGCCTTAATTTCCATCACTGCTGAAGCTGGAAGCTGACGGAGTAAGGAAATAGTTGAGATGGAAAAACTGCTGACAGGAGAGAACTGCAAATTGCAAAAGGTGTATAGCTTAGGTAACCCCCCTAAGGTTACCGAGGTAAAGAAACCTGAACTTAAACCCCTCCCCTCTCATCTTAAATATGTTTTTCTTGATTACCATGAGATGAATCCTGCAATTGTCAGTTCTACCCTATCTGAAAGCCAACTTACTGATTTCTTGGTGGTTTTAAAAAGGCACAAGAAGTCTATAGGTTAAAGAATTGACGATTTACAAGGTATTAGTCCTGACTTTTGTATGCACCGTATCCACTTAGAAAAAGACCATAAACCTTGTAGGCAGGGTCAACGTCGTTTGAACCCCACTATGCAAGAGGTAGTTAGAAAAGAGGTGCAGGAATTGTTAGATGCAGGAATCATATATGCTATTTCTGACTAAAAGTGGGTCAGTCATGTTCAAGTAGTCCCTAAGAAGGGAGGGACTACGGTCGTCACTAATGAGAAAACCGAGCTCATATCTACTAGGCTAGTGGCAGGGTGGAGGATGTATATTGATTATAGGAGGCTGAATGTAGGTACTAGGAAAGACCACTTCCCTCTTCCCTATATTGACCAAATGTTATAGCGTCTAGCGTGTCATAAATATTTTTGTTATCTAGACGGCTACTCGGGATTCTTTCAGATCACCATTCATCCTGACGATCAGGAAAAGACCCCGATTCATGCTTCTAGGGTCGACGAGGAGTACTTGCGCCACACACTATACTAGATTAATGCGTTAGGTAACGCTCAGTTTCAGTGGTGAGTACGGGGGTCCCAGTGGATAACTCTTCCCGACACCGGTAACCGTGTACCTTCTACGGAGCGGTTGCCTACCCATGATCCTGAGACTGGACCTACCCCTCCCCCTCGTTCTTATGTGGTTCCACCTGAGCTAATTTTTACTTTGACCGAGACCCGACGACCTCGTCGGCGGATCGCCCCTTCTTCTTCTGCTCAGGCCACCACCACCCTTACTCGCCACCCCGCACTGACCCCGACTTCGTACCCTTACCCTCTACCTGCTTATAACTATGATCCGGCCTTGGAGAGGGAGATTAGGATTCAGCAAGGCATTAATAATGACTTGGTGATGAGGGGGCTTTGGGAGAACCTTATGCGGACAGATCTTAATGCTACTGCTGGTTGTACTCCGCTGAGCTACTACCGAGGTCCGGGTGACGAGAGTGGTGTGTTCGATAATTATGGGGTGACTCGTCAACAGTTTTCCCAGGAGTTCAGCCACGACTATGGTTGTCGGGCCGATCATGGTACACTCCTATCCGACCGGATGCTCCGGTTTGTGGATTTGGTGAGCCATTTCGGGCCTCTTCTTCTGGTGCTGCTCAGAGGGATGATGATGATGATGGTGGTGATGATGATGAGCAGTAGTGACAGCTGGTCACTACGCCCCCCATTTTGCAGCTGGTTTGGGGGAGGCTATGTCTATACAAGCTGGTATTATCTATTCTTGTACTTTCTTTTATTGTATTCTCTTTTAGTTATCTCCCATTTCCCTTTTGTTAGTTGTGTCCTTTAGGTTGCTAATGTTGGTTGTTGTGTGATTGTTGTGCTGTTAGCGTCACACTGACGACACTGTGACATTTATATTTGGGGGAGTGTCTTTATTTCTGTTGTGTGAAAGAAAAAACAAAAAAAAATCATAAAAATTGAAAATTTGAAAAATTTACAAAATCCAAAAACATGTTTTTATTTTATTAGGTCGAGTCTTGGTGAAATTGACTAACAATGATGATAACTTGCATTGTTTCGGCATTTGAATCCCAAATAAGTTGTCCATGTACATTGTTTTGACTTACTACTTTTGAAAACAAAGCTCATAGAACAAGTCTTAACCGTTTTTTGACAAACCTTATGCTAATTAGATTTGGCCAATTTTAGTTGGTAAACCACTTAAAATTCTGAGGTCTATAGAGCTTCCTAGGCCAGGAACATCAATAAACCAGTCTCATTGTCATTAGGCTTGAGTGTGGTACTCCTTGAGGAATATGTAACATCAAATTGCATAAGTGTGACATTCGTTTCTTGATACTATACGCGTTCATTTGATAAGTGCATGAGGAAAGGCGGTTCTTTTTGTTCAAATAAGCCTCACATAGCCAAAAAGACTTGATTTTATACCCTTATTATTGAATTCTTTATGTTTAGCCCATTTGAGCCTTTTGTAGCCTGTTTTATAACCTATCTAATAGCTACATTCCTAGAATTTGCCAACCTTATCGGGACAGCCGCAGTTGCATGTTTTTCTTATCTTCTTGTCTACTATGGTTGGGTCGGGATTTCTGAAAAAAAGAATATCAAATGGGTGTAGCAAGTATGTTGCCAATTGTGTCATTTATTCCCTTGAAGCAAAAGATATAATTAAAGAGAAAAAAAAAGACAAAAAATATGTTGCTTCATTAAATTATTCAAGGGATAATGAAAGGGATTCTACTTAGAACTGATCAGACGGCCCAGACCCGACGGCCCAACCCGACCCGGCCCGATTTTTTCCCGGGCTTGGGCTTTCGATGTGGCCCAAAAAAGCCCATGGCCCGGCCCAAACTCAGCCCGATTCAAATTTAGGGCTGGGTTTGGGCCAATCTCAAGTCACGAAATTTGACCCGGCCCGACCCGAAATTAAATAAAATCCCCCACGGCCCACCATATTTCCTATTATCCCTATTTCATCGTCTTAGCCTCTTCATTTACCTAGAGTATTCATTTTTCCAGATTTCCAATATCACAATCAATTTTTTTTATTTCCCAAATTAATGGCACAACTTGTTCGACTGTTAGCCTTCCATCATTGTTTGATTATAAATATCTCATCCAAAGGCTCATCCTTGCAGTCAACTTCTCTTAGAGTGGCAATCAAAAGTTACAATAAAATCCAGGTATGTTTGTGTTTCCTTTTTTTTTTTTTGCGGTTTTATCTAATTTTGTGGTTAAATATTATCTGTTCGTCGATTAAAAGAAATAGTGATTCTTACTTTATTAGGTATAATGAAAATTTGTGTATAATATGTAAATGTAATTTTATTTCTTTTTAATTGTAGAAACTGTTGAAATGGGTACAAGAGAAGATATTATTCATTTGGTTGTAGATGTTAATGATGAAGATCCGGACGAGGTTATGGGTGATGATATTGATCTTGGCTTAGAGGAAGATGCTGGAGGAGTAACACAGGTTAACAAACCTGAAATTGACAGTGATAAGCGGTCTAAGGTGCTAATGCTATCCCTCTTGGGAGAAATGAGAGGTTGAAGAGTTTTGGTTCTTGCATGAATAAGAGGCCAAGAGTACAGGTTGAGAAATCTGAAATTGATCTATATTTGGAGGAAAAGAATTATGATTATAATTCTCCACTTGATATATTGGATTTTTGGAAAGGTGTATCATCTAAATTTCCACAGCTTGCCGCTTTAGCACGTGATATTCTTGCTATTCCAATTTCTTCCATTCCTTCGGAATTAGCTTTTAGTATGGGAAAAAAGTTGATTAATCCATGGCGAGCTTCTCTTACATCACACACTATTGAGTCACTTGCTTGCTACGAGGATTGGTTACGAGCAAAGAATTTCTCTCTTAGTAAGTATATTATTAAGTTTATTATACGAAGAAATATTTTACGCAATTTTTTTTATCTACTTGCTAAAGTGTTAATATAATGAACATTTGTTTATCGGCTGTCTATATAGGGTCTTCTATTCTTGGCAAAATTGAAGATGATGGTGATGATGCATTTGAAATTTGAAGCTGACGAATGCTTGATTCATCATTTTGCTACTTTTCAGAGGGCCACCCAAAACAAGTGTATTGTGCAGCCAGATTTTGTTTTTGAGTGGCTACTGCTACTTTAGTATTGTGTTGTACTTTGTAGAACTTTGCGAGTTTGCGGGTGTTGGTTGCTAGTTGTTATTTCTATATTTTTTTATTTTTATCGCACAACTTTTTCGTTAGTGTACTGATAACCATTTTGTTAAAACATGAGTTACGTCTATTATTGTTTTCCTAGCCGGCTAATTCATATCGTTAATAATATTTGTTTACAAATTCATTTTGTTGGATGTTTACTATTGTTGCAATTTTGGCCCGTTTCAGCCCATTTTAACCCGAGGCCCATTATAGCCCGAACAATTTGGGCTTGGGCCGTTAAATCTAGCCCGTCTTCTAGACCCGGCCCGACCCGACCCGACTAATTAGGCCGTTTTTCCAGCACAAGCCCGGCCCAAACCCGGCCCATAATCAGGTCTAATTCTACTAGAGTCTAATGTATATTTAGAGAGTAATATCGATATCTCTCTTGTGTTGTCAAAGTTTAAGATGATTTCTCTAGTCAGGTGTTGGTTTGTGCTAGTCTTGTAGATTTGTTTTGGTAAGTGTCGCTGCGACTACCGGTCTTAGCCCCACATTCTCATTCGTGTCTTGGCACAGTCCACTTCTATACCTTCACCCATTAGCCTCCCTTATTGTCTTGATTCATGTACTTTATAGCGAATGTGTATTAGTTGGGGAAATTACTATCACGTTAGAATGCATGCATATTTCATAAGTTGAGTGAGTGTTTCTATTTCTTTCTATCTTTACAAAACTTACCCTTACATAAACTTATGAGTGCATGAGTGAATCCGCGAGAATCCAACAAATTGAGCCTTACAAAATTGAAAGGTATTTGGTTTTTGTCTATACTACGGTATCATGTAAAATCTTGGAATATGAGCTGCGTTTTCTACTTTCCCGTGCCTTTGAATTTGTTTTATTGGTACAACTTGGTCATTACTTTGTTATAGATATGGATAGCTTGGAATTTGTATGTGCATTAACATTAACTTTGAGTTTTTCATTCACCATTTGTATGTTTGTACTTGTATAGTGTTAAGTGCTTTGCTTAGGGACAAGCAAAGGATTGGTTTGGGGGAGTTTGATGATCACTATTTATACACATATGTTATGCTTCCCTTAGATACATATATCTCAATTTACCGTCTTTCCTTGCTTATTTTTATGCTATTTTAGCTAGAATATCGATTCTGTCGCTTCTATTATATTTTAATGCAGATTGGATGCATTTAGAGCTTTTTGAATAGATATGAAGTATGGCGGAGTTGGACCGTAGAAGTTTAGGCACGGAAATCGAGAGCAATGCAGCAGAAATGAAGAAAAATCAAGAAACGAGCCAAAATGAAGGATGCTCGATCGAGCAGAAGCACTTTGCTCGATCAAGTCGTGCTGATGTCCTGCTCGATCGAGCAGATTCACTTTGCTCGATCGAGCAACCTACTATTTTGACGGTTTTCGTATTTTCCTAAACTAGTTTAACCTAGTTAATTAGATTTTATTATAAAAGGAAAGCTCGTGTTTGATAATTAGGTATGGTTTTATATTAGAAACCTAAATTAGTTTGCTTTGGTACTGGATTTTATCATCAAGACAATTGTCTTTAGTTCAACTTGTAATTGGTATTCTTTAATCTTATTTGTTATTTAATTAGTTACCTTCTAGTTCTTTAATTATTCTTTGTCAATCCTTTCATTGTTATTAATCATGTTTGCTTTATTTATTATCGTTGTTATTAATATTGTTATGAGTAGCTAAATTCTTATCTAGGGTTGAAAGGGGATCTAGGATTGTTAGAAGGGGTAAACTAATTAATTGAATTGTAATTGCATGGTTATCGTTTGATTATCGTTTTAATTCTAGTTGTTTAATTACTGGTTTGGATTAATTCACTAGTCTCGCAAATTAGGATTAACACCGACCGGGTTAAGACTAAGATAGGCTACGATAATTGAATAGAACTCGTTTAATGATAGCGATCGCATGTTAAATTGTAGATCTAAAGGGTATAATTGAATCGATCGATCTTGTAACCTTAGATAACTTTATTGTATGATAGTTGATTACCCCCTTACCCCTGAATAATAATCTTAGTGAACCTGAGACCCTAGACTTTAAATCTTATTGTTTTAGACCTTTTATTGTTATTGTTTGCTATTAGTTTAGAAATACAAATCAAAACCCCGGAATTGTTACTATAGAGACGAACTTAGTTTAACAGATTAGAATATTACCGCCTCCCTGTGGATTCGATACCTTACTTACCGCTGACTATTAGTTAGTAGTGATTTAGGTTTACTTTGATTAAGGTGACGCGACTTTACCCTTATCAGGTTGAGCAATTACCGTACCCGTTGAATGTTAAATGTGTTAGAAGTTTCCTTGGTCATGCGGGTTTCTATCGCCGTTTTATTAAGGATTTTTCAAAAATTGCTCAACCATTGACTAGGCTTCTCCATAAGGATGCCCCCTTTGTGTTTACTGATTAATGTGTTAAGTCTTTTGAGAGGATTAAACAAGCTATAATCTCAGCTCCTATTATCCAGTCTCCTCATTGGAATTTGTCGTTTGAGATAATGTGTGATGCCAGTGACTATGCAGTTTGGGCTGTTTTGGGGCAAAGGAAGGATAAGGTGCTACATGCGATCTACTATGCTAGTAAGACCTTGGATGATGCGCAAGTTAACTTTTCTACCACTGAAAAAGAGTTACTTGCGGTTCTTTGGTTTAGATAAGTTTAGAGCCTATCTTGTGGGTTCTATGGTGATCGTCTACACTGACCATGCAGCACTTAAATATTTGTTAGCTAAGAAGGAAGCCAAACCTCGGCTTATTCGTTGGATATTGTTATTACAAGAATTTGATTTGGAGATCCGAGATAAGTCTGGTGCAGAGATATGGTTGCTGACTATATGTCTCGTTTAAGGTTTGAAGGGGGAGATTCCATCCTCATTGATGATTCGTTTGCTGATGATCATCTCCTTGCCATTACCATGGAGACTCCGTCGTTTGCTGATTATGCCAACTTTTTGGTTGGGGGAATTATGCCTCCGGGTCAATCTTATCAGCAAAAGAAGAGGTTTCAACACGATGTCAAGAGGTACTTTTGGTATGATCCTTATCTATTCCGGGAGTGTGCCGATGAAATTTATCGACGATGTATTCCAGAGGGTGAGGTACATGCCATCTTTTCTCATTGTCACTCTTCTTCTTATGGCGGTCATCATGGTCCCTCAAGGACATTTGCTAAGGTAATGCAGTCGGGTTTTTATTGGCCGACTATGCTCAAGGATGCTACTACATTTGTCTGTTCTTGTGACGCGTGTCAAAGGACGGGTAATATTTTGCACATGCATGAGATGCCTCAAACGGATATTTTGGAAGTTGAGATATTCGATGTTTCA
The DNA here is from genome assembly GCA_022085475.1 of Heliosperma pusillum. Classification (NCBI taxonomy): domain Eukaryota; kingdom Viridiplantae; phylum Streptophyta; class Magnoliopsida; order Caryophyllales; family Caryophyllaceae; genus Heliosperma; species Heliosperma pusillum. Next base: position 105,279 of record JAIUZE010073270.1, on the reverse strand, counting down.
GTTATTGACTACCAAGGGCCATTCCCATAATCCCATGGTAACCAATATATTCTAATAGCAGTCGCCAGTCGACTATGTCTCCAAATGGGTGAAAGTTATTACCACTCCCACTTGTGATGTCAAAGCAGTTGTTAAACTGTTTCAGAAAATCATATTCCCACGATTTGGGGTTCCTCGTGCTCTCATTAGCGATGGAGGAAAGCATTTCAATGAACGCCATCTTAACACTTTATTGAAGAAATATGGCGTTACACATCGTCGGGGGTTAAGTTATCATCCACAGACAAGTGGTCAGGTGGAGGTTTCTAATAGGGAGATTAAATCAATTCTTGAGAAAGTTGTGAGTAAATCCAGGAAGGATTGGAGTCGTAAGCTCGATGACACTTTATGAGCTTACAGAACTGCTTTTAAGACTCCAATAGGTGCTTCTCCATACCGGTTAGTCTATGGCAATGCATGCCATTTACCGGTAGAGCTTGAGTATAAGGCTATGTGGGCCATTAAAGAGCTTAATATGGATCCTTCACTGGCGGGTAAGAAACGACTTATGCAATTGAACGAGCTTGATCAGTTTCGATTGCATGCCTATGATAGTGCTCGGGTTTACAAGGAGAAGACAAAGAAGTGGCACGACAAGCATATCCTGCAGCGGAAATTTAAAGTTGGTGATAAAGTCTTATTATTTAACTCTCGTTTGCGTTTGTTTCTAGATAAACTCAAGTCCAGATGATCAGGACCGTTCACAGTTACCGAGGTGAACAAGTTTGGGTCGGTTACGCTACAAACCGACAAGGGTGAAATTTTCAAAGTCGATGATCAACGCTTGAAGATTTATTATGATGGAGCATTTATAGGAGTGATAGAGGTCGTCGACCTTTTCACTCTTGATAATTCACCCTGACTTTGAGGTAACACGGTCGTGCGGGACCAATATAAACCAGCGCTAACCGGGAGGCAACCCGGTATTTAATTGTATTTCACTTGTAAATTTTAATTAAAATGCATATTAGTTAGCAATTAGCTTAGTTATTAATGTTATAGTTTAATTAGATTTAGTTTGGATAGTTAATATCGGTCTACTTTATGCTCAGAGTGCGGTGAGGGAGAGATCTAACAATTCTATTAAGTGCATGCAGGTTATAAAATTAGAGGTCGAATAAAGAACGGAAAGAAAAATAAAAGAGCGAGAAAAAGAAAAAAAAATAAAAAACAAGGCTTGCATTTGGGTTGCTCGATCGAGCAGAATACCCTTGCTCGATTGAGTCGAGCCGGTCCGACCGGAATTGCAGCTCAAAGCTAGGTTTTCCCCAAATTTATTTCTTTCTTCTTCATTATTTCGACTAAACTATTCTCTCTCTCACTCATATTCCCTCATAAAACTCATTCAAACACTTTGCAATCATCAATTCATCATCCTATTATCATCAACAAACATCATCCTACTTGTTTTAATTTTGCCCCAAAAGTACCTCTTAACATCGTGTTGAAACCTCTTCTTTTGCTGATAAGATTGAACCTACCCCTCCCCCTCGTTCTTATGGGGTTCCACCTGAGCTTATATTTACGTTGGCGGAGACTCACCGACCTCGTCGGCGGATCACCCCTTCATCCTCTGCTCATATCCCGACTCCCCATTTTACACCGACCCCGACTCCGTATCCTTACCCTCCACCTGCTTATACCTATGATCTGGCCTTGGAAAGGGAGATTAGGATTCACCAAGGAATTAATAATGACTTGGTGATGAGAGGGCTTTGTGAGAACCTTATGCGGACGGATCTTAATGCTACTGCTGGTTGGACACCGCCGAGCTACTACCGAGGTCCGGGTGACGAGAGTGGTGTGTTCGATAATTATGGGGTGACTCCTCAGCAGTTTTCCCAGGAGTTTAGTCATGATTATGGTTGCCTAGGTCGTTCGTGGTATATTCCTACCCAACCGGATGCTCCGGTTGGTGAGTTTGGTGGGCCATTTCGGACCTCGTCTTCTGGTACTGCGCAGCAAGATGATGATGATGATGGTGATTGATATATGATTATTTTAGACCATTTCCTCTCCTTATTTTCTTATTTTTCATCGCATTTAGTTTTGTTCGGCGTCGGTTTTATCGTATTTTGGCCCTCATCTCGTATACCCTCATATTATTTAATTCTGTCTCAATTCATAGGAAATATGTCAATACAAGGATGAGACTGGATGAGAACTGAGAAACTGTCACAAAACTAAACACAATGAAGAAAGAAAGAAAAGGAGAGGAGGAAGAGGAAACATGGGTCTCAGCCGGTCAGGCCACCGGCAGCCGGCCAACCGGCTGAGCACCCAACATCCCACAAAGAAAGGAAGAAAGGGAGAGGAGGAGCATAGGGGCTCAGCCAGTCCAAGCCACCGGCAGCCGGCCGACCGGCTGAGCACCCCACATACGTCTAACCAAACTTGGAAAAATGGAAGAATATCAGATGGTCTCAGCCGGTCCAAGCCACCGGCAGCCGGCATGACTGGCTGAGACCTATGTCACACGAAGAAGACTCGAGTTTTAAGTCAGAGGGGCTCAGCCGGTCCAAGCCACCGGCAGCCGGCCGACCGGCTGAGACCCCCACTCCGCATTTCCAACTTCCCTTCTTATTTTGAACCCTCAATTCCACCTATACCCCTCTCCTAATTCATTTTAGACACACAACCCTAGACACAAAAACCCTAGATTTAGCTTTCAATATTCCTAATCATTACTCTAATCCTTTGATAATTACCACTAATTACTCTAGTTTTCTACTTAGTTATCTTTAGATCTAGTCTTTCCTTTAGCTATTTTTGAACAATTGGGTTGTAATTTGAAGACAAGAGGAGACTCTTATTTGATTATTAATCCAAGTTTCATCCTTTATTACAAGTTTTGGTATAATTCCTCATCTTTATTTCATTACTTGTCTTTTAATTACTTGTCCTTGTTTATTTATCTAGTTTTTATGTTGAATATGTCTTCTCTTGTTTATTTCATATCAAAGTATCTATCTTTAATGTTTTTCTTCATTAGTATGAGTGAGTAGTGTTAGAATAGGGTAAGATGGGGGATTTAATGTAAGTTTATGGGTTGATTATGGTATTTGGGTATAAAGATTAAGTCTTTTGGTAGTCCACTTGTTTTGTGCACACAAGGTGTTTGTTGAAATGCTTGAATGAGTAATTTGAGTCTTTCTCATGTTTTATTGCTAGTTTGAGTGAGATCTTGGACTTGTATTGTTGTTGTGTGTGTGTTGGATGTTTAGGGAGAGGTTAGGGTGAGAACCCAATCGAACCTTAGACCCAATAGAACCTTAGACTAGGGCTGGTCTCACATCGAGAGGTGGAGGCTTGTCTTTTAATCCGTCTTACACCGAGAGGTGGAGACATGTTTAGACTATCTTTAGACTAGTCCTAACCCCCACCATAATTGACCCATACTTACTTTAATGAACTCATCCACCCTAGTTCCTTTTAATTATTGTTTTACATCACTTATTTGCCTTCTTGTTAGTTTAGTTTATCATTAATCCTCTTCAACTTGCTATTAGCTAGAACTAAACTAGAACTAGATTAAACCGCCTTAGAACCATAATTACCGTCCCTTGGGATACGACCCTTGCAATACCCAACAATAACTCGTTCACTTGCGGAGTTAAGTAAAACTCCATCAAGTTTTTGGCGCAGTTGTCGGGGACGGCGATATTGGATAAGATAGTTTAATTAACTTTAGGCTTAGTTCACTTTTATTTGTTTGATTTTCCATTTGTCCTAGTGCATCTATTTGCATTAGGACCATTTGATTCTCTTTTGAGTGTATGAGCAGGTGTTATATCGGTCCACTCTTCCCTCTCGACCGAGAGATAGAGAAAAATTTCCGGGCTAGAAGAAGGCACGCTCTTATTTCCTTAAGAGGATCCCCGCCCATTCTTACCACCATAAATACTCCACCACCCACAATTGAGCCTTCAACTTCACAAACACCACCACCCACTTTACCACCCCTCATCATACCCACAAACATTCCAATAAATACATCACCCATAAATTCACCCACTTTTTCCCAAAATTCAAACAACACCCACTCACCAAATTCCCCAATTTCACCCATTTCACCAACAAACAACCCATTCAACCTAGAGATGGCGGACCAACCCATGGGCTACTACAATAGGCCGGACCCCGACCGGTCTTGCTCGGCCATCAACTATGGAGCCATTGCCCCCAACATATTCGAACTCCGTCATCATGTCATCTCATTCATTCAACAAGACATCTTTCACGGGTTGAAGAATGAAGATGCTCATGAGCACTTGGTAGGTTTTAAGGAGAAGGTGGGAACAATCAAGAGGAATAGGATCACCGAAGACCAAATCTTACTCATGTTATTTCCTTTCTCCTTGAAGGAAAATGCAAAGAAATGGTTGAATTCCCATGAACCGGGAACTTTCACCACTTGGGCTAGTCTCTCAAAAGCCTTCATCACCAAGTTCTACCCTCCCTCAAAAACCGCAAGAATACGACATGAGATACAAACTTTCAAACAAAAAGGATATGAGACATTGAGTGAAGCTTGGGAGAGGTTTCGAGATCTTCTAACCTCTTGCCCTCACCATGGTATCCCGAAATGGTTGACTACTCAAATCTTCTTTCAAACTCTAGAGCAAAGATTTCGAGACATGATAGTGGCGGCCTCCGAGGGAAATTTCGATAAAATGAACAACGCCGAAATCACGGAGATGATTCAAAAAATCTCCGAGATGGAGAATAGCTATGGTTCGAGGGAGAGCGAGGGTAGAGGTGAAGGGTCTAGTAGACTCGAGATGGAAACCAAACTCAAATTGGATGAACTCTCGAAGAAGTTTGATAACTTGGGTCTAGACAAGGGCAAGGGGCAAATCCACCAACTCCAAAGAGAAAGACCAAGTCAAGATAGGATGTACTATGTTGAGCAACCAAGATCTCCACCAAGATCCTACTCCCAACAACCAATATGCGATACTTGTGGAGGTGTTGGTCACACATATGAAGTATGTCCTTCCTTCCCTCCCGATGATCAATTCCAACAAGAATGTTATGCAATGGAAGGGAACCAACCTAGGTACTCCTACCAACGACAAGAGACCTTCTACCGAGCCTTCCCAAATCAAGACCCAAAACTCTCATATGGAGGGCAATCCTTAGATCCCAAATATCAAGCCCCACAATGCCAACCACCTCCCAAACCCGACCATTCAAGGTCTTACAACAACAACCATGGCCAAAATTCCGATTCTAGGAGGTTTTCCGAACGTGACAATCACCCATATGTTCCCCCTCCGTTTACAGAACAAAGAAACTCCAACAATCGTAACCAATACAACAACAACATCTTCCAACAACCTCAAAATTTCCAACAACCTCCACCTCCATGTGAACAATCCAACTCTTTGATTGAGCAAATGCTAAGGAATATGGAAAATAAGGCAACACAACGTGAAGGAAATGTGGAGCAACAATTCAAACTCTTGAGATCCGACATTTCAAACGTCCAAGCCCAACAAAGGAACTTTGATTCTTATTTGGATAACCAAGGGCCTATCAACCTTCAAAAAGGAGAGCAAATTCTCCCAATGCAAGGCTCTTACCCTAAGGATGGACCAACACACCACCAACAAGCACATGTGGTTGCCTTGAGGAGTAGGAAAGAGTTAGAAGATCCATACAAAGATTATGAGCATGAGCCAAAGAGGAAAAGAGATGTGATGAAAGGAGGAGTTGAGAGTCCACCTCTTTCACCAACAATTAGAGGTGAGACTTCCAAGAAAGGGAAGGTTGATGAGCAAGTTATGGATGATGAGAATTTTGTGTTGTAGGAAGTGGTTCTTGAAGAAGTGTAAAACAAAGATAAAGAGAAAGAACCCAAGAGAAGTGATGACTCTAAACAAGCCCCACCTCCCAACAAAGCCTACATCCCACCAATGCCATTTCCCCATAGAGAAAGAGCCAAGACCGAACAGAAGAAATTCTCCAAGTTCTTAGAGATGTTGAAGAAGCTAGATGTCTCACTACCTTTCACCGAGGTAGTGACACAAATGCCCCTTTACACAAAGTTTCTCAAGGATGTTCTCACCAAAAAGAGGGGTATTGGAAGTGATGGGATAGTAGCCTTAACCGAGGAATGTAGTGTGGTGTTGCTTAACCATATACCAAAGAAGTTACAAGATCCGGGTAGCTTTTCAATTCCATGAATGGTTGGCAATGTGAACATTGAAAGAGCATTGTGTGACTTGGGTGCAAGTGTTAGCATCTTGCCACTTCCTATTGCTAAGAAACTTGGCTTAGAAGACATGATTCCTACTTCCATGACATTGCAACTTGCCGATCGATCGGTCCAATACCCTAGGGGTCTAATAGAGGATGTACCGGTAAAGGTAGGGAATTTCTACATACCGGCGGACTTTGTGGTATTAGATATTCCGGAGGATCAACAAACTCCAATAATACTTGGAAGACCCTTTATGGCAACCGGGGGAGTAATGATCGATGTGAAGAACGGACGACTCTCTTTCAATGTTGGAGGCAATGTAATTGAGTTTTCCTTGACGGGTATCTTGTCTAATCCAATGTTCGAAAGTGCTTATTCGGTGGATATTCTAGAAGATGTTATCCAAGATGCTAATGATCTATGTTTGGGGGAAGTTGATGAAGAGGATTATGAAGTTATACCACCACTCCTTGATGAAGATGAGGGTAAGAACCCTCCAAAGGTAGACCTTAAACCCTTACCCCCCCTCCCTTGAATATGCTTATCTTGATGAGGACAAGGCACTTCCGGTGATTGTCAATGCTAACCTAGACCTTGATCAAAAAGAAAAACTTTTAAATGTCCTTAAGATCAACAAAAAGGCACTTGGGTATAGCATTGACGACCTTGTGGGTATCGATCCTAGAGTGTGTATGCATCGCATTGCACTAGAGGATGGATACACACCTTGTGCCCAACCTCAAAGGAGATTGAATGATAAATTAAGGGAAGTTGTGAGAAAGGAAATTGATAAATTGCTTGAGGCCGGAATCATATACTCCATCTCGGGAAGCGAATGGGTGAGCCTAGTTCAAATCGTCCCTAAAAAGGGTGGTATGACCGTGGTAGAGAATGAGGGCGGTGAACTCATCTCCACCCGCCCGATCACGGGATGGAGAATGTGCATTGATTACCGAAAGCTTAATTCCGCCTCAATCAAAGATCATTTTCCTTTGCCTTTCATTGATCAAATGCTTGAGAGGTTGGCAAATCATGAGTATTTTTGCTTTCTTGACGGTTACTCCGGGTTTTTCCAAATTCCCATTCACCCGGATGACCAAGCAAAAACCACTTTCACATGTCCTTATGGTGTCTTCGCATATCGGAGAATGCCATTTGGACTTTGCAATGCTCTCGGGACATTTCAAAGAGCCATGATGTCAATATTTTCTAAGTACATTGAGAAGTCTATGGAGGTGTTTATGGACGATTTTAGTGTTCATGGCACCTCATTTGATGATTGTTTGAAGAACCTCTCTCAAGTACTCCAAACTTGCATCCAATTTAACCTTGTATTGAATTGGGAAAAATGCCACTTTATGGTACAAGAGGGAGTTGTTCTTGGTCATGTCATTTCTAAAAAAGGGATCCAAGTGGACAAGGCAAAAGTTGAGATGATTGAGAAACTTCCCCCACCCACAAATGTCAAGGGTGTGAGGAGTTTCTTAGGTCATGCGGGTTTTTATAGGCGTTTTATAAAAGATTTTGCAAAAATTGCTAAACCCCTAACCTCACTTCTTGTCAAAGACACTCCCTTCATATTTGATGATTTTTGCCATGAGAGTTTTTGTAGGTTGAAGCAAGCTTTGGTATCGACTCCAATCGTGAACCCTCCCAATTGGGACCTCCCTTTTGAGGTTATGTGCGATGCTAGCGACTTTGCCTAGGGCGCGGTTTTAGGCCAAAGGCACGAGAAGAAGCTTCATGTTATAGCCTATGTGAGCAAGACCTTGGACAATGCTCAATGCAACTACACCACCACGGAGAAAGAGATATTGGCGGTGGTGTATGCATTTGAGAAATTTCGGTCTTATCTTCTTTGCTCTAAGGTGATTGTTTTCACCAACCACACCGCCATCAAGCACCTTATGGTGAAAAATGAGGCCAAACCAAGATTGATTCGTTGGGTGTTACTTTTACAAGAATTCGATATGGTGATCAAGGATAAAGCGGGTGCCGAGAATATTGTTGCGGACCATTTATCAAGATTAACCCAAGATGATAGAGGAGATGTAGAGGATTGAGTTCCCATTAATGAATGGTTGCCTGATGAGACTTTATTGGCAATGCTCGCTACCGACCCTTGGTATGCGGACATCGCAAATTTTTTATGCTCTAATTTCATTCCGGGGGATTTCAACCACCAAGCTAGAAAGAAGCTTAGGTATGAGTCCAAGAGGTATGTGTGGGAGGACCCTTATCTTTATAGAAGATGTAATGATGGGATTTACCGGAGATGTGTCACACATGAGGAAGGACGAGCTATCCTACAAGCTTGTCATTCTACCACTTATGGAGGCCACCTATCTACCTCAAGAACTCAAGCTCGGGTCCTTCATTGTGGATTCTATTGGCCATCTATATTCAAGGATGCTTATGACTTTGTTCACTCTTGTGACTCTTGTCAAAGGAGGGGCAACATTGGAAGAAGAGATGAGATGCCCTTGAATAGCATCTTGGAAGTTGAATTGTTTGATGTTTGGGGAGTGGATTTTATGGGACCGTTTCCTACCTTGTTTGGCAACCACTACATCTTGGTTGCGGTAGATTACGTGTCCAAGTGGATAGAAGCTATTGCCGCTCCCACCATTGACTCAAAAGTGGTGACCAAGCTATTCAAAGATTATATTTTCCCAAGGTTTGGTGTCCCAAGAGCCGTGATTAGTGATGGAGGTTCTCATTTCATCAACCGCACCATCTATGCTCTACTAAAGAAGTATGGGGTTAGACACAAGGTCGCACTTGCCTATCATCCTCAAACAAATGGGCAAGTGGAGGTGTCCAACCGACAAATCAAAGCAATTCTAGAGAGTGTAGTGACAAAGTCTAGGAAAGAATGGAGCACGAAGCTTAATGACGTGCTATGGGCATTGGGGACCGCCTACAAGACCCCCCTAGGCACCACGCCCTACCGTTTGATCTTTGGGAAATCATGTCACTTACCCTTGGAGTTGGAGCATAGAGCTAGGTGGGCTTTGAAGGAGCTTAATTACAACATGGATCTCGCGGGTAATAAACGATTCTTGCAAATGAATGAGCTTGATGAACTTCGAATGGATGCCTATGAGAATGCAAAACTTTACAAAGAACAAACCAATCAATGGCACGATTCAAAGATCGTGAGGAAGGAAATCAATGTTGGAGACAAGGTCCTATTGTTCAACTCAAGATTCCAATTGTTTCCCGGAAAGTTGAGGTCTCGTTGGTCGGGACCCTTTGATGTGGTAACCGTCTACCCATATGGCTCATATGAGTTGAAAAACAAAGCCGGTGAATGCTTTAAGGTCAATGGCCAACGGGTCAAAACTACAAGAAAAGGGTTTATTAGCGACGGACATTTTGCGACGGATATGAAATCCGTAGCAAAAACATAGTTGCGACGGCTTTTGCGACGGAAATAACAATTTGCGACGGACTGGCGACGGATAATCCGTCGCATAACATTTTCACATATGGCGCCCAACTTTATACATGGCGCGAACATCTGCGACGGATTATCCGTCGCAGGAGGAGAATATTGACCCAAGGTTTCACCAAAAAATGGCGACACATGGCTTCGTATTCGCGACGGATTTGCGACGGAAATTCCGTCGCAGAATCTATTATATACCTAAAATCCCCAATTTCTTCCCTTTACGGATTAAATCGAAAAATCACAAAAAAACCTAAGTCGACGACGACGACGACGAAAGCGATGACAACGACATCCACCACATCAACAACCACGACCGGGCGGCTCTCATATCTTTCATCCTCTCTTTCCCAGGTCTCTCTCTCTCTTCCTCTTTCCCTCTTTCTGTGACAACCCTCGCGAATGCGGAAATAAAACATACATGCATGTGAATTATATAGCGGAAATATGAAGTTTTTAAAACTTTTATACATGCAAGAAGAATTATACGAGGAGTGTCAAATATTACAAACCAAAGTACGGAAAATACTACAACAAGAGACGTAGTCTCTCAAAAGGTTAACAATGTCAAAGTGATTAGCAACTAGCTAAAAATAACGTCTAGAGGTGTTTCATCCAGGGACAACGCCCGCTAGCTCACACCCGAACCCAAAATACCACAAGCAAAAAGCCATCCAATCAAGCAACCTGTTCATCCATGAAAAACATGAACGCCACAGTCAGTGGGGAGTAACTCCGGGTTTTCCCAGCCATATCACATTAAACGTACATAGAAGGAAATACAAAAGTAGAAGCATGCATATATAGATATACATGTGAAATACGATAAGGATAGATAGGCAATTCAATGCATAAAGATATCGATACATGGAGTACAAAACCGTAACCATCATGTTATACAAAGACTCGGGGAAGACACTCTTAGGCAACCGAATACGCTCACTAGGGCTTGCATCTCACCGTTAGCGGTATAAGTTTGATAAGATTGAGACTCGACAAACAAACCATGCCAAATCATGGTATGACCATGAATAATCAATCATGTAATCACTCATCCACACATAACAATACAATGACGGCCTCTCTCACGGTAAATGAAACGCACTAGCACCGTGTACATGACAAGTATGATTAAAAGGCATCCACGAGATAAGACATATACCCTGAACGCATACACGATTCAATTCATTTCGTATATGTAGACTAATTTCCTGCTGGTAGGACGACGATAATAATACGGTCCTAATTTAAATCTGGCCAGAATCTCGGAATCGCATTATCCAGTTCGACAAGCGATGACATTTCGCATCCAAGACTCGGTCAATCATTGACGCCGAGTACCCCAAATTCGGTAGAATAATTCACGAAAGAGGCGGAAAAGAGCTCAAGCCTCATAACAAGCGGTACGCTACATGCAAATAACACCACCTCGCAAGTACACAACATTTGACGACCGGGTCGATCAACGCAATGCGTTCGCCTCCCAACAACGTCGTCGTATGCCCACTAACACATGCAATTAAGCAGTAGGATACCTCCCCGTTCCGACATTCCAGCCTTACGAACGTGGAGGTAGCCAAGGGAATGAGAGTACAAAGCACATCACAAAATAGTGCTCAAACCGTAACATTTGTAAAAACCGACTCAAGTGGGACATACCAAAAACCGTCACAAAACATGAGAATAGGGAATTATATAAACTTAACTATGATAAAAATGAATCAACACATGATACATAAGCATTAGAACAAGTTTATGAAGCATAATGAATAAAAACATAGATCACCTCTCCAAAACAACGTTGTTTGGAAACCAACGAAAACAAGGGTCCACTTCAAACGGTCATAACTAGAGTTCTAGACATGAAAATGCAGAAATTCCAAATGGAGTTGATAGCTTATCCTCTTATGGTTCCAACGGGATGTCACAAGCCTAAAACAAGCAAGTAACAAAGGAGATATGATCATTTTACGAAAAGGGGTTAGTGCAGGAAAACTGCAGTCGGCCAGCGAGTAACGCTGCCAGCGCCGCCCCCACGACGCTGCCCAGCGTCCTACGACGCAGCCAGCGTCCCACAACGCAGCCAGGTCCTTCACGGGATTCAGGAACGATCAAATCCCAACAAGTTATCAACAACAAAAATCCTCATTTATCATCACAAACCATCAATTCTCATATCAATTAACAACTAACAACATCCATCAACAACAACACAAGTCCTAAGCATACTAACCATAATCTAAATACGATTAATAGCCTAGAAAACACATAAAACACGTAAATGATATCGAGTAACCCTTCACCGTTACCTTTTCGCGTCTTTAATCGATTTCTAAACATTCCTAGTCTCCACCTACATACAATTAATAATAAAAGATGAATATCATTCACCTTGAGAAAGACGGATAATTTAAAAAGCGAGAAAGACGGTAATTTTATTACCAATACGGATAGAGGAAGATGAGAGGGGAAGAATAAGACGAACTTACGTGAATTTGAACAAGAAATGAGCGAGGTACGGCGATTCTAAGATTGGATGAAAATGGAGGCAAGGTTTTGGGTTTCTTAGAGAAGAAGAAATGAGTTGTGTTTGTGAGAATGAATTAGGTTAAGAGGGAGGAAGAGGTGAGTAAGTGGAAAAGTCAAGAAAAAGTCAAAGACGACTTAAGACGGGATTCACATGAAATCTCGCGTAAAATCCAAATACGAACTCGGAAATTCTTAATTCGACACGGAAAATTTAATTCCAAATTAAAACTAAAATTCGCTGAAAAGTATCCGTAAAATATTTTTACTATTTAAAATAAGGCACATTTGCGGGTGTTACAATCACCCCACCTTTTAAAAAGTTTCGTCCTCGAAACTTGAGAGTAGAAAATAAAAGTATCAAGGACAAGAATCGGTTTTCAAAATTAATACGAAAACTTTAATAAGGGAAACATTTATGAAACGAGGTTCATCTCGAAAAGGGTTTAAGGAAATTTTTCATAAGTGCGAAACTTTATTTACGAATCACAAGAATGCTCGTTGCGAACGAGAACTCTAATTATCCAAATCAAAGCAAGGTCGAAATAGTGAAATCGAAAATCAAAACAAGTGTTAGTAAGTGTAGGACTAGTTATCAGACGTCTCCAATAACAAGTGCAAACATTCAACCAAACGTAAAATCCAAATATAAAAGCGAAAGAAATCTACTTTTTTCCAAAAAGGAGGTACAAAAACCATCTTTATACTTCTTTGAAACGCTAAATTAGAAATATAATATGGAAATTTGAAGGTTTTATCAAAGATAAAATCAAATAAGAGGACATTACACGTACATAGAGCGACTCGTACAATTCACACACAATTCAGGGTAACAAAATATATACAAAACATGCAAAAACGAAACAAATCGAACTCTTTGGGATAGGAAGATCAAGATAAAGTCAGCAGGAAGATCTACAAGAATTCGACATCACTAAATCTACTAATAAACCAAATCCTCAAGAGAATGCAATTTACCCAATTTGCAACTCATCATTTTCAATCATCAGAAATCCTACAAAAATATTCCATAATCACGAAACTTCGAGTAACAATTCCCAATTATTCGAAAGCCATTAGAATCTACTAAGGTCCATCCGCACGGTAGACTCCACAACTAACAATCCACATGAAAGATTTATTACTCACTCTAATCTTCTTAGTTTCATCAAAACTCTTACTAGAAACTACCAACAAAATATTTATCTATTGAAACATGATCGCTAACAACCACAAAGTAAAGGACTTACCATGAAATCCTTTAATCCAATTTACTTCAAACTCATCATCCTAAATTTACAATGAACTTTCTCATTCCTCGAAAATCAAACCACAATCCACGCAACCAAACATAATTATCTAAGATCCAACTAGTCTCATCCAAAGTCTCACGTACAAGGGAACCTCCCCTCCATTAATGCTATATAAAATTCTTTAACGCCAACATTCTTAATTTCGATCATTACTCCGCTCGAAGCCTCAAATATAAAATAGTCACATTAGCAAACTATGATTCCTTAAGAATAAAAGAGAATTACTAATCCCAAACCGCAAATGACCAATCACTTGGAAATCAAACAACCATTCAAATCATCTATTCCATCTAAAACTCAAAATGAATCGATTTTCATTGATGACAAAACTCCTCAAACTTTGGGTACCAACTCAATTACCCTAAAGCAAAGTCTCTTTTAGAATCCACCAATTAGAGACATCTAATTCCCAAATGATATCCCAAGCAACCGATATAATACTCAACAACAACGAATATCATCTCGCTCAACTTGATTCCCAAAATAACACTAGACTAGCAAGCTCAATAAATGAAGCCACCAAGAGAGTACAATACCACCACCAGATTCATCCTAAGGTTTAAATCCCAATCCTATTCATGATCAAAATCAACGCGAAGCTAGCTAACAACCTAATCATCTCACCAGAGGAAAGACAATGACACCATGACATTGGAAACGATAGGAGATTTCGAGGGAAACACGAGCGCGATAAGATCGGACAAAAATTAGAGGAACGCTAGAGACAGGGAGCCAAAAGCTAGATATTGGATAGATATAGCCATGAAGATAGCCAGGCAAAGTAAATAATAAGAAAAAACAATTTCCTAGGAATCGGGCTTAGTAGGAACTTGCATGAAAGGAAATGGAAAGGGATAATGGTACGAGTAAAAGTTTAAGGTTTAATCCACAAAATTTCTCCTTTCAGACTTAGGGTGATAGCAAAGCCACTCATCACAATAACAAAGGTCTCTTACAAGGGACCCTCATACCACAAATTATCAAAGTAAGGTACACCTAGATTTAACAAATCGATTACAACCCAATTCATCCGCCCTTTCATATAACACGGATTCCCAATTGCGGAATTGCAACTCAAGCATAATAACATTCTCTCAACTCCATTATTTGACACATTCCCAAAGGTTTCAAAAACCGAAGAACCAATAAAGAATTCTCCATACTAATCTCTTTTCAACTCCTACGGCCACAAGGTAGAACACCGAACAAAACGTCATTATCAACATCATATAGCCCACGGGTTCATTATTAACAAGGTACAACCTCAAGTCAAACATCATCATTAACGTCCCAAGGTATTTCCATCATAGCTCACATCATAATCCTCAAGTAATATGGTTCAACTTACAACGAAACCTTACTACTCCAAACGAGTCTCCGATACCATAAGATAAGATCATATCTTTAAATCAAAGAACTATAACCAAATGCTTTTTCACCAAGCCTATACTCTAACACATAAACTAGAATCCACAAGAAGTCACTTAGTCTCAAAAGCATTTTACAACTCAAGGCATCATTCAAACTCCTAAATTCAAAAGATTAAATCGTTAATGGGTTAAGAAGTCTTAGCCCACTCATTCAACCTTACACCATCAAATATCATGAACTACCCACACATTAGTCATGACAAGCATCAAGCATTAAAATCATCAAACTTATCTTACTACCTTTCCTTAGAGATACAACCAATCACCACTATAGGGTGAATTTAGATCTACACCTTTTTTCTCAAATCACAAATTCATTCTAACCAACACTAATATTCCACAAAGTTCAAAGTTCTTCCGACCAAGTACAATATACCACAAACAAATGGGTATGGCATCCACAAAAATGTTACAAGCGGAAGGTAAGGATACCAATGGTAAGATGGAGGAACTATCAAGAGTAATTTCCAGAGGCAACAAGTTGGAAGAGAAAGAAGCACTTAACTAGAAGGACAAGAGAGCATGATACATTAATGGACGAGAGAAACATCGATGAGGAAGAAATACACTTCAATTAGGCGTTCAATCTTCAAATCTTCGTAGAAGATACTTCTTCTAGGTAACACAAATGATCCACCTTAAGACGGTAGATACAAACAAACATAACATCACTCAACACAATCAACAAACAAGTTAGAACCTAACAAACATCAAGTACACCAAGACTACCAAGTAAAGTCCTTAATTTCTACCCATCTCTCATTTATTATTTCAAGGTCAAGTAGTTTAAGTATAAGGTTCACGTGTGTGCGTCGGGAGCGATAAAACTCTGATACCAACTGTGACAACCCTCGCTAATGCGGAAATAAAACATACAAGCATGTGAATTATATAGCGGAATATGAGGTTTTTAAAACTTTTATACATGCAAGAAGAATTATACGAGGAGTGTCAAATATTACAAACCAAAGTACGGAAAATACTACAACAAGAGACGTAGTCTCTCAAAAGGTTAACAATGTCAAAGTGATTAGCAACTAGCTAAAAATAACGTCTAGAGGTGATTCATCCAGGGACAACGCCCGCTAGCTCACACCCGAACCCAAAATACCACAAGCAAAAAGCCATCCAATGCAAGCAACCTGTTCATCCATGAAAAACATGAACGCCACAGTCAGTGGGGAGTAACTCCGGGTTCTCCCAGCCATATCACATTAAACGTACATAAAGGAAATACAAAAGTAGAAGCATGCATATATAGATATACATGTGAAATACGATAAGGATAGATAGGCAATTCAATGCTAAAGATATCGATACATGGAGTACAAAACCGTAACCATCATGTTATACAAAGACTCGGGGAAGACACTCTTAGGCAACCGAATACGCTCACTAGGGCTTGCATCTCACCGTTAGCGGTATAAGTTTGATAAGATTGAGACTCGACAAACAAACCATGCCAAGTCATGGTATGACCATGAATAATCAATCATGTAATCACCCATCCACACATAACAATACAATGACGACCTCTCTCACGGTAAATGAAACGCACTAGCACCGTGTACATGGCAAGTATGATTAAAAGGCATCCACGAGATAAGACATATACCCTGAACCCATACACGATTCAATTCATTTCGTATATGTAGACTAATTTCCTCCTGGTAGGACGACGATAATAATACGGTCCTAGTCTAAATCTGGCCAGAATCCCGGAATCGCATTTTCCAGTTCGACAAGCGATGACATTTTGCATCCAAGACTCGGTCAATCATTGACGCCGAGTACCCCAAATTCGGTAGAATAATTCACGAAAGAGGCGGAAAAGAGCTCAATCCTCATAACAAGCGGTACGCTACATGCAAATAACACCACCTCGCAAGTACACAATATTTGACGGCCGGGTCGATCAACGCAATGCGTTCGCCTCCCAACAACGTCGTCGTATGCCAACTAACACATGCAATTAAGCAGTAGGATACCTCCCCGTTCCGACATTCCAGCCTTACGAACGTGGAGGTAGCCAAGGGAATGAGAGTACAAAGCACATAACAAAATAGTGTTCAAACCGTAATATTTGTAAAAACCGACTCAAAGTGGGACATACCAAAAACCGTCACAAAACATGAGAATAGAGAATTATATAAACTTTACTATGATAAAAATGAATCAATACATGATACATAAGCATTATAACAAGTTTATGAAGCATAATGAATAAAAACATAGATCACCTCTCCAAAACAACGTTGTTTGGAAACCAACTAAAACAAGGGTCCACTTCAAACGGTTATAAACAGATTTCTAGACATGCAAATGCAAAAATTTCAAATGGAGGTGATAGCTTATCCTCTTACGGTTCCAACGGGATGTCACAAGCCCAAAACAAGCAAGTAACGAATAAGATATGATCATTTTACAAAAAGGGGTCAGTGCAGGAAAACTGCAGTCGGCAGCGAGTAACGCTGCCAGCGTCCTACGACGCAGCCAGCGTCCCACAACGCAGCCAGCGTCCTTCACGGGATTCAGGCACGATCAAATCCCAACAAGTTATCAACAACAAAAATCCTCATTTATCATCACAAACCATCAATTCTCATATCAATTAACAACTAACAACATCCATCAACAACAACACAAGTCCTAAGCATACTAACCATAATCTAAATACGAGTATAGCCTAGGAAAACACATAAAACACGTAAAAATGATATCGAGTAACCCTTCTCCGTTACCTTTTCGCGTCTTCAATCGATTTTTAAGCCTTCCTAGTCTCCACCTAAACAATTAGATAACAAAAGATGAATATCATTCACCTTGAGAAAGACGGATAATTTAAAAAGCGAGAAAGACGGTAATTTTATTACCAATACGGATAGAGGAAGATGAGAGGGGAAGAATGAGACGAACTTACGTGAATTTGAACAAGAAATGAGCGAGGTACGGCGATTCTAAGATTGGATGAAAATGGAGGCAAGGTTTTGGGTTTCTTAGAGAAGAAGAAATGAGTTGTGTTTGTGAGAATGAATTAGGTTAAGAGGGAGGAAGAGGTGAGTAAGTGGAAAAGTCAAGAAAAAGTCAAAGACGACTTAAGACGGGATTCACATGAAATCTCGCGTAAAATCCAAATACGAACTCGGAAATTCTAAATTCGACACGGAAAATTTAATTCCAAATTAAAACTAAAATTCGCTGAAAAGTATCCGTAAAATATTTTTACTATTTAAAATAGGGTACATTTGCGGGTGTTACACTTTCCCCATTTCCCATGCTTCTCATTGCTCATTTCTGACCGGCCGGCGTCACCCACCGGACCACCGGCCCGGACTACCTCTTCCTCTTTCCCTTCTTCTCCCTTTCCCCTTCCCTTTCCCCTTCCCCATGTCCTTTCCCCTGCCCCTGTAATTTCCGTCGTCCCTACCCAGATCCGACCGGCGGTCGGCCGGCTCCCTCCCCTCTGCCGCTGCTGGTGTATGAAGTGTAACCTACTATGCCGCTGCCGTCCCCCGCCCCGTCCATAATTAACTTAGTTTAATTATTATATTAAGTTAAATAGTTTAATTATAATTATTAATAAGTATAAGTTATATTGGTTTAAATTAATTTTTTGTTTTGATTTAAGTTTAGTTATTATTAAGTATAATTCCAAGTTTTTTTTGTTTAATTTTGATTAGTGTGGTATATATGTTTATGTTTAAGTTTAATTGTGTTTATTTTTATGTTTATGTTTGCATTCTTATAATTAATTAGGCTATAATTTTTTTTTGTTCATATATGGTAGACCTAGTACCCGTTCAAGAGTTATACATTAGGTGTAATTCTTGAATATTCCCCGTTTTGGGACTGTCTTTGAATCTTTAATGCCAATTAGGTGGTAAATACTTATCATTTTTTTAATTGTTATTTGACGATTAAGTTTGGTTGACAGTTCCTTTAATGTTCTCTGAATACATATGGAGAGTGACAAGTCATTCAACATTGTGTATTTGGAGAACTGTAGGGAATTGCTGCCGAATTTTCGTCTCATAACAATTAATTAAATGATTAGTGTTTACTAATGGTATGAAAGATTCAAAGATGGGTTTAGGTTGAAGAGACAAGGACCCCATGAACTCGAATATTATTTTTTTTTTGCAGGTGGAAGATGTTGTTGTTGTTGTTGTTGTTGTTGTTGTTGTTGTTGTTGTTGTTGTTGTTGTTGTTGTTGGAGGTTGGAGGTTGGAGGTTGGAGGTTGTTGTTGTTTGTTGTTTGTTGTTTGTTGTTGTTGTTTGTTGTTTGTTGTTTGTTGTTTGTTGTTTGTTGTTTGTTGTTTGTTGTTGTTGTTGTTGTTGTTGTTGTTGTTGCTATTAGTAAACTTTTAGTTCTTGTTGTTATTGTTTTGAATATTTATTTAAGTCGATAATAATAATTATAAACGTGTATGTAGATTTGAAATGAAAAGAGTACAACGAGCATGGATGTATGAAAGATTGGATTGTAATAAAAAATTAAGGCAGGAGTTTGTAATGGGCGTTAATGAATTCATTAATTATGTTAAGAAACAAGAAGATTACGG
The DNA here is from genome assembly GCA_022085475.1 of Heliosperma pusillum. Classification (NCBI taxonomy): domain Eukaryota; kingdom Viridiplantae; phylum Streptophyta; class Magnoliopsida; order Caryophyllales; family Caryophyllaceae; genus Heliosperma; species Heliosperma pusillum. The sequence goes on along the minus strand of JAIUZE010073270.1, from coordinate 85,753 downwards.
TAGATGTAAGGAAATTAGGTGCCCATGTGTAAAGTGTAGAAATCGCAAATTTTTAGTCGAACAAGAAGTACGAAAACACTTAGGGCTTTGGGGCTTTTGCGATGACTATTATGATTGGGTGTGCCATGGTGAAAATTTTCCCGTTGAGGAGAGGTCTGACAATCCTTATAGGGATATGGTGGAGGATGCGTTGCGCGACAACATTAATGAAATTATAATGGAAAATGTTGACGCCGAAGTGGTTGATGAATCTCCAAATCCTAATGTACTAGCCTTTTTCAAAATGTTGGAACATGCCAATAAACCGGTGTATGAGGGGAGTCGTATCTCTCTGTTGCAGTCAGCTTCCCGGTTGGTAACTTTGAAATGTGAATACAATTTACCCCACAAATGTGTAGATGGTATCGCGTCATTTATAGGGGACATTATTCCTGAAAATCATGTTATGACGCGTAACTTCTATGAAACCAAAAATATTCGTAAAGCTCTTAAACTCCCTTATGAAAAGATAGATGCATGTTAAATATGATGTATGTTGTTTTGGGATGATGATAGTCTTCTCGATAAGTGTATAAAATGTGGTAGAGATCGATATAAAAAACAAAAGAATGCAAATGGCAAAAGGATTGGGAAAAATATTTTAACTTATTTCCCAATAGAACCGTGTTTGCAACGACTTTATGCCACAAAACAAATTGCGGCAGAGATGCAGTGGCATCATGAAAATCCACATGTCAGCGGGATAATGTCTCATCCAAGTGACGGCGAGGCTTGGAAACATTTTGATCGCATTCATCCTTATTTTGCAAGTGAGCCTCGAAATGTTCGACTTGGTCTTTATACTGATGGTTTCGCACCTTTCGGTCAATACGGAAAGTCGTACTCCTGCTGGCCGGTAATGCTCACTCCATACAATTTACCACCCTGGCTATGTATGAAAAGACAGTTTATGTTTCTATCATTACTTATACCCGGTCCGAACAGTCCCAAAAAATTTCTTGACGTTTATTTACAACCGTTAATTCGCGAGTTGAAGCAGTTGTGGGAGACAGGGTTGTACACATACGACGTCTCTAGAAAGCAGAACTTTGATCTTAGAGCCGTACTATTATGGACTATCAATGACTTTCCTGCTTATGGCATGTTATCGGGTTGGTCAACTGCTGGTGAACATGCATGTCCATATTGTATGGAGAAGGAGACTAAGTCGTTTTGGCTTTATAAAAGTAGAAAATGGAGTTGGTTTGATTGTCATAGACAGTTTTTACAACCTGATCATGTTTTCCGCAAAGATAAAGTTAATTTTCGAAAAGGACGAGTAGAGAAAGATTTTGCTGCTACGAGATTAACGGGTGAAGAAGTGTGGGATTGTGTGAAGCATTTTCCCAAAATTGTGGATGCAAGTAAAGCTGAATTGGACTCGTTAAAAGATTCTCGAATTGGGTGGTGGAAACAAAGCATTTTTTGGGAACTTCCTTATTGGAGAACACTATTAATTCGTCATAACCTTGATGTAATGCATATCGAGAAAAACTTTTTCGAGCAACTGATTCACACGGTGATGGATGTGAAAAACAAGACAAAGTTTACCCCACAAGCACAAGAGGACATGTTGACCGTTTGTTCTAAACAGCGAAAAATGGATTCATTCATTTTGAATAAAGAACAAAAGAAGGTGTTGTGTGATTGGATATCCAATTTGAGATTTCCGGACGGTTATGCTTCAGATCTGAGTAGATGTGTTGATAAACACGAGTTGAAACTACATGGATTGAAAAGTCATGATTGTCACGTGTTTATGGAGCGTTTACTTCCAGTGGCTTTAAGGCACCTTCTCCCGAAGAATGAGTGGAATGCAATAACTGAGATTAGCCAATTTTTCAGAGATTTGTGTACTTCATCGATACAAGTTGAAAAAATGACTACTCTCGAGAACAACATTGCCGAAATCATTTGCAAGTTAGAGAAGATATTTCCACCCTCTTTTTTTAACTCAATGAAGCATTTATCAATTCATTTGCCGTATGAACTGAAAATGAGTGGTCCGGTGCAATATAGATGGATGTATCCTTTTGAGAAGTAATTAATTCCACAATTATCCAATTTTAACTTTAATTATTTCATTCTATCTTATCCAAGTTTTTTATAGGTTCTTAAATCATTTGAAAAAAACGATTGGAAATAAAGCGCGTGTTGAAGGTTCTATATGCAACGCGTATTTGCTTGAAGAAATTGCCAATTTCTGTTCCTTTTATTTTGAAGAGAACGTACACACAAAAGCCAAGGATCTCGACGTAGGCTTGAAAGAGCCTACGTATTCTACCATACCCGAGATTTTTCAAGATCACGGGGGAATTAGTTCTGGAAAGTGTCGTGAAAGATTTTTAGAAGACAACGAATATGAGTGTGCACACTTATATGTTTTATCTAACTGTGATTTAGAAGAATTGAAGCATAACGAAGTGTAAGTAAAAAAATCGTCCTTTGAAACTTTAATTATTAATAATTAATTGTAACAACATGCATGTAAAAACTATTACTAATTAATTTGACATTTTTTATAATGAATATAGGATGTTTGAAAATTATATCAAAACAGAATATCCCCAATTTCTCACAGTCGAGGATATTTGGAACAAATTTGACACAAGATTTCCCCAATGGTTTAGAGGACACGTAAGTACATACTACATACTAACACCGGATTACTCTTTTTTTTGAATTTTTTTTAATACCTGAAGGTATTATAATTTGATAATAATTTAACAATGATAGGTAAACAACTTAAAAGATCCAGTTCTCATTGCCTTAGCACAAGGTCCTTCGAAAAGGGTGTGAACATGGAAACGTTATTTCATTAATGGATACAAATTTCGCACTTTCAAAGATGGGTTAGATTTGGAAAAATCTACACTTAATAATGAAGTATGTGTAAGTTCGACTGGGGGAGCTGACTACTATGGAACACTCAACGAAGTTGTTGAATTGTCGTACATAGGCGAAAAAAGCACATATAATGTTATTTTATTCAAATGTGATTGGATAGATAATTCTGAAAAAGGAATGCAAATACATAAGGATTATAAACTTGTGGATGTTAATCGAAGCAGAAAATTTCCGAAATATGATCCATTTGTGTTGGCTTATCAAGTTGAACAAGTTTATTATACTTCATATCCAAATATCAAAAGAGATAAAGATAAGTGGTCAGCAGTATTCAAAACTAAAGCCAGATCGCATGTTGATGCACCTATTGTCGAATCTGCGTTTCAAGAAGATGTTATTAGTAGTGAGACACTACTATCAATAATTGAAGTGCCAGATGATAATGAAATTATAAGGAGGAGGAAGAAGAAGCTCAAGTAGAGGACAATAATGAGGAGAAGGTAGAAGAGGAGGAGAAGGAGGATGAGCAGAAGCGGAAGGAAGACGGAGCAGAAGATAAAGAGGAAGATAAAGAGGAAGAAGAAGATTTTATAGACTCTCTTTTTAAATACAACATTTCCGAAAACCAATATTCAAGTAGTGATGATGAATAAGACTATTTCTAATTCTTATATTAGTTGAAACTACTTTTTCTAAATGTATGGGCGTTTGCAAAACAATTTTATTTGAGCTGTTGACAGTTGTTTTTATTATTCATTAACACCAATATATAGTTTATTGTCATTTAATTGTACGTGTTTGTTAATTCATGACAACTTCCAATAGTTTAGTTTTTCTCTATATGGCGGGCGGACAACGAAGAAGAGGTAATTGTAGTAATGTAGAAAACAGAGCGCAGGAGGACGAGAATGAACAAGTGAATGACAGGAACGTGCCACCGACACAGGTGGATACTACTACTCGCAGAGTCCGCCTCGATACGGATGAGGAAACAGGTGTATGGTAAGTAGACCTGGCAAAACTGACCCGATCCGAATAACCCGACCCGATAAGGCTGACCCGAGACCCGAAAGCGACCCGGAATTGCCTGACCCGAGGATGACCCGAAACCCGAATTGACCCGACCCGACCCAGACCCGACCCGAACCTTGACTGACCCGAAAGAGACACGACCCAAAATAACCCGACCCGTAACCACCGACCTACACACGACCCGATATGAAATGACTCTAAATGACCAAATTTATTGTGATTAGGGGTGACAATGAGACGAGACGGCCCACGTGCAGCTCAAGCTCGGCTTGGTCCAAGTCGGCCAATGTCAGTTTGCCTCGACACGGGCTTGACTAGAAAACTAACTTGATCATTTTGACCTGAAAATGGCCTAAATAAATCGGATATGTATCTAAAATAATCCGACCCAAAATGACCCATACCCGGAATGACCCAGACCCGAAGTGACCCAAACCCGAAACTGACCCAAACCCGAAAGCGACCCGACCCAACCCGAAAGATTGAGCAAACCCGAGATGACCCGACCCATATTGACCCGACCCAAACCCGACCCGTTTGACCCATTTGCCAGGTCTAAGTGGTAAGACTAGTTCACTTTTACTTTAATTGTTTAATTATAATTATGATTATTCAAAAATCATAATATTTATATATAATGTATTTAACTATGATCATTAATTTCAGGTTCAGTGACTCAGATGTGGTTAAACTGATTTCGGAGACCATAATCTGCGGGTACAAGGAGCATGCGCCAAATTGGAAAGAGGCGTCAAATAATTTGCGGTCGTCTTGGTGGAACTGGTTTGAGGTATAATTATTTAAAATATTATAATTATATCTATTTAAATTTGTTTTTCTCAATTTATCTTTTCATTGATTTTTATTTTTTTGTTTATTTACTTAATATTTTCCTAACTTTATGTTTTTAATCATGACATCAAAGGGTTTCTTTCGATCATCGCCATACAGATATGGTAAGGAAATCTTGGGAATACGCCATGAAGACCCGTTTACGTCATATGATCTACCGACCCTCGCAGAAAGACGAGGAGCACAGGCCGAGTTGGATTCCTTTGGACTTATTTAGAAAGCTTAAGAATAGGCATGTCGAAGATCCTGCTTTCGTTGCGAGATCTCAATCAGTCGCGGCTAATCGTAGGTCGGGATGTAAAGAGAAGGGAAAGGCGTTACCTACTCACATTATGGGTAGAAAAAACACCTTGAGAATCATGGACGAAATGTAAATATAAATCTTCTTTCATTTTTTATTTATTTATCTAATTATAATTTAATACTTATATATATATATATATATATATATATATATATATATATATATATGTTATACTAACAAGTATTTAAATTGTAGGTCGAAAAAAATTCATCTGGTATCCCAAATGTCGTGCAAGTCTTAGAGAAGACAAAGAAGCACAAGTTCCGTGGATGGTTATCAAAAAAACCAGCTGAACTCTATGTAAGTTATGCATTTTTTTGTTAAGTGATTTATGTTTAATTTGTCATTTATATATTTAATTACATTAACTACTTAATTTAAATGACAATTACTAATTCTGAACTTGTTTGTGATGCAGAATAAGATCATGTCAAAGAAGTCTGAGCTTCAAAGTCAAGGATTCGAAAACATCGACGATAATGAGATCTATTATGACGAGACTGGATTTGACGAGAAAGGAAGATGCTACGGATTGGGACCAGCGGCGGATTATTTGTTTGACCATCATAGGCACTCTGTTGCTACCTCAAACCCGACTCAGTGCAACCCAAGTTTGGCTACTAAGCTGTCAAAGGAGAATGCGGCACTTAGACAAGAGCGCGACGAGCAGGCTTGAAGGATTGCAGCTATAGAAGAGTACTTGAGTCAGGTTGCAAGAAATTCTACTCAAAACTGCAGAACTGGAGGTCCTAACCAGGGTCGAGACGACTTTGATGATGATGGCGGCGATAATGTTAGGCACAACCCATTCACCCCTTTCCCTCCATTCACTCCGTGTGGTTGAGTGATTTGTTAACTATTTGGAACTTAGAACCTTTTATTTGTAAGACTTTAATTACTTTTATGATATAAAATCAAAACTTTGTTCATGCATGGTTTTGTGTTACATTAGTAACTTTCTTGGACGCGTAAGTGCTGGAAAACTTCTGTAATTTGCAGGTTTTTTGTCGTTTTAACGCGTATAGAGGGGATGCAGGAAACAACCATTTCCTGGAAAATACAGGCCTTATTGCGACGGAAATTCCGTCGCAAACATAGACTGACTTACAGCCAAGTCAAACATAAAGTCAAAATTTGCGACGGAATTTTCGTCGCAAACATTGACTTTATGTTTGACTTGGCTGTATAGGTGGCAGTCAAGTCAAACAATAAGTCAAGGTTTGCGACGGAAATTCCGTCGCAAATTTTGACTTTATGTTTGGCTTGTGTGCCACCTGTAATCCGTCGCTATTTATGTTAGTGACGGATAAGCCGTCGCAAAAAATGTGCGACGGATTATTCCGTCGCAATTACTGCTGTTTGCAACGAAAATAAGCGACGGACACTATCCGTCGCAAATCAGTCTTTAGCGACGAAAATTCCATATTTGGCGACGGAATAATCCGTCACAAAACGAACTTTATTTTGTAGTGCAAATACTATTATGAAGGGCTACCGATTGAGGAGAAGAATGAAATGGATCTTGAAGACCCCCGTCTCTTGGGGATGAGTAGTTCTTAAACCCAAAACTCGGGTTTGGTGGAGTCCCCAAACAACCACCACCCTTTTGTAAATATTGCACGCATTTTAGTTTAGAACTTAGTTACATTTGGATTTATGCTTCAACTTGTGCAACTTTGGATTCGGTGATGGGATCGTGTTGGTTTGTATGAAGTTTGTGTCGTTAGGAAAGTGGGACCCTCCTTTGCTTAGCCTTCGTCCCGACTAGGTGAGTCGGTTTTAAAGCAGAAAAATCGAATCTCGGGTCTAAGTAAGGAAGTCGGAAGTCGATCTAGAGGATAAATGTCGAAAACAAGGGGAATTGTTGAAAACACGAAGGAATGGGTCTCAGCCGGGTGACCGGCAGCCGGTCGGTCTGAACGGCTGGGACCCTCTGCTCATTTTTTTATTGTTTTACGAGATGAAAAGTGAAGGGGGGTGCGAGCCGGTAGGCCGGCCAGCCGGCTGTGACCACCCCATATGAAGAAAAAGTTGAAAAAGTGGTGAGAAGAGGCGTTCCAGCCGGTCCGCCGGCTGGGACACATATTTCAAGCAATACTATGAATTTTCGAAGAGGAGAAAAGCTCCAGCCGGTAGACCGGCAGCCGGTAGGCCGGCAGCCGGTCCGCCGGCTGGGAGCAGTTAATGATGAAGACAAAGTTGGAAAAGGGAGGAGAAGGAAGTGTTAGCCGGTGTACCGGCAGCCGGTCAGTCTACCCGGCTGAGGACTTCTGAAGTTAAGATTGAAAAAACGCAAAAAACTCCTAAGGCAAATGGGGTGAGCCGGTCACCCGGCAGCCGGTCGGTATGACCGACTCAGACCCACTGACCGTGTTTTATACTTCCTTTACCCCTTATTCTTCTTCTACTCTAATTCATTTCCTAAAATTACACATTCTCCCTCTAAAATTTTCTCCCACTAAAATCCTCCAAAAATCACCCAACTCCATACTCACCTTCACTACACTACCCACCCTAATCTAAACCCTTAGCTTTCTTTTTCACCATGTCTGCGGCACGAAAAAGAGCGAGAAGTGGAGAGTTGGCGAATGCCCAAGCGGCATTGGTGGCGGGAGCGGCCAGCAACGCGAGTCCCGACCCCGACTTTCCGGGTCTCAAATTTGCCTCCGTACCCCAAAAAGGTAAATTCGTTTTGTTTAAAAAACGCCCCCTCCACAACACTCGTTTTATTCATCGCGCCCATATGCGATCGCTAGGGTTAGATAAAATTACCTTTGATTTGTTTATCGGGGTGGGTATGAAGCGGATGTACGACATCCATGAAAAAACCTCCCCCTGCCTCACTTGGGAATTTTTGAGCTCCCTAAATGTTGTCAAAGACAGAAATTCTAAGGTAGAATCCCTGCAATTCCGGCTTCTCAACCGGGATTATAACCTTTCCTTGGAAGAATTCGCTAGACACTTTGAGCTTGACCCGACCCCCTCCCATAAACCACCTGAGGACTATGACTTGGGGAGGGTATGGAAGGCCATATCGAGAATAGATAAGGCGAGGGGGGTGAAGATACCGTCCAATGCGGTTCACAATGCCGCCATCCGCATTTGGCATCGGTTTATGGGTTTTACTATTTTTGGGCGGGATGAGCCGCATAATTTCCAAACCCCGGACCTTGAAATTCTAAGGCCCTACCTCTTCACCCGACCCCATGCTTTTAAAGCTTGAATTGCTCACCATTTCGCCGAGCATTTGGCCCGTCTTAGCAACTCACCGGCGGGTACCTCGGCGATAGTGGTGGGTGGCATCATAACCTACCTAGCCAAATGCCTCACCCGGACTTTGCCCGGCGTTAACGTTCTCACGGGGGACACTTACTTGACCTCCGACTACGTTCAATACTCCTTAAAGTGGATCAAGAAAAATCCCCTTGATGATAAAAACTATTGGCAAGTCAAGGTAGGCGGGGTAGAGAAAAATTCGGTCCCGCTTCCCAATGCTCTAAAGATGAAAATCGTGAGGGATTCTCCTCACTTCCTTCTTGAAATTGAGGCGGAACCGGAACAAGAGCCCGACACAACCGAGGGCCCCCGAGTTTTTGGCCATGATCGAAACGGCCCACTACCTCCTCCCTACAATACAACCAACCACCACCCTTCTTCCAAACCGGTACTCATTTTGGGGCCTTTCAACAAGGCCAAGGATCTACTAGCCAACCTCCGCAACAATTCCCACTTCCTGACTCACTTGTTGAGTTCATGGCGAATGTGAACTTGGGCCTCCAAACGGCCGTCGAGGATCGGCAAGAGCTTCACCGGAAGATCGATAGGGTCTATTACGACCAATCGGTGGCTCAATTCCCCATTTACGATGATTTTATGAGACGGGGATACGGCCACCCATCCGGCATTCACCCTCACTTCTACCTTCCTCCCGATGGAGGTTATGCGGCCCCCGATGGCTCCGTAGTCTACGGTGACATTTGTGTCACCCAAGATTATTGGAGTGATACTATCTTTCCGCCCCCACCCACACATGACGAGGGCAATGATGCCCATTGGTACGGGGCCCCTCCACACACCTCGGGGGAGGTGTTCATCACGACAGATGGAGCGGTGGTAGGTGAAGACCCGACTATGAGTGGTGCCTTCCTTGGAGATCCCACCATGCCTTTGAGCACGAGTGACGAAGAGGGAAGGAACACCGAGTCCGGTGGAGAGTCCGAGTGAAGAAGGTTGGTGATGCTCCCATTTCAAAATCCAAAATGACAAGTATGATCCCTAAATCCAAATCCTTTCATGCATTTACATTTCCGCATGCATTTAGTTACTTGTAATTTATTTTCGATTAGAACATCTAGTTGCATTCATTTAGGTTGCATTAGAATTTAATTATGTAATATATCGTTACATATAGAATTTGCATCCATGTAGGGTAGTTCACATGGCTTTCTTATTTTTGAAAAAAAAAACCAAAAACATGTTATTTATTTTTTCAAAAAAAAAACCTCAAAAAAAACAAAAACACGTTCATTTGATTTTCTCATTCTCCTCCTAGCACTTGGACATTGGGGACAATGTCTGGTTTAAGTGTGGGGAGGGAAATATCCATTTTTGTACATATTTGTAAATTTTTGTATATGCGTGATGAAAAATTTCATAGAAAATTTCAAAAAAATTGAAAAATCTTCAAAAAAAAACCAAAAATATTGCATTGTATATATTTGTTTTTGTCTAACAAGTGATGTAGGCACACATGGAGCATTTGAAACAATAGGAGAATAGAAGATCGCTTGGTATACTCTTTCCAACTATTTTCTCCTTTTTCCGCTCCTTTCGCTTATTTTGATTAATATGGAAGAGAACGGGAAATTGTTGATGAGGATGTTCCTTGGGAACTTGATGTGTGTTGCTTATGTGCTGCTAGTCTAGACAATCTTGCATATCTATTTGATTGTTATTAGGAATTAGAATTGGATTCCGTCACATGTGAATAATTGTTTGTCGTTTTAATTTTGCTTTGCATTGAGTTTGTAAATATTTTGAACAAAATGTGGTCTAGGAAGGGAACATGATACCCCAATGATGAGATTGTCTTAACCGTGTCTTCCACCTTCTAGTGGCTTGCACCTCTTTGACCTCCTTGTTAGACACCCGGGGAGTAGAGTTAACCCAAAGGCCATGGACCGCCTTGTGAGACCGAATAGACCGTAGGCTAGACCTAGCCTTCGACAAAGCTACTTACATGTGAGACCTAGAGCCTCCTTTAGACCGGTGCATTCATACCCGGTCTCCATAGGTTGTGAGTAGGCTCCTTGCGTGACATGTCACATCTTCACGCACAAGTGTGTCGTTCTTTCCTTAGGTCGCGAGATGTATTCCTTTTTTGTGTGCATAATTTGGAACAATCCGTTACTTATAATTTTTTTTTTTTTAACCTCACATTGCCATATAAGCCTACTTTCAACCCCTTAGATTAGGACCAACTTTTGCATCCCCTTTGAGCCTTAGCCTTTCATTTGGCATTACTACAAATATCAACTACATCCCATAAACAACCTTCCTTGATCAAGAAAGTTGTCACTTTCTTTTTGGTGTTTTGAAAAGGGAAATTTGTGTCCTATTTGGTGAACTCGAGCTAAGTTCGTTTAAGTTGAAATAATTGGTTTATATTTGGCTTTGATTTTGAATAAAGAGGTTTTATAAAAGCAAAAACAAAATACAAAAGAAAGAAAAATGCAAAACAACAAAAAAAATCACTTCATATTTATTTATTTCATGTTTTGCAAGAGAAAAAATCAAGCAACACTCCTTATCCATCATTAAGCGAGTAGAAAAAGATGTTGCAAAACAAATGGGGATTTGATGTTTTTCCAAGTGAATCGGACTTTCAAGTTTGATATTTTCATTCGTTGTAATAAATTGGGAGAAATGGAATTTTGGACAATTTCTTGATTTGTAACTCCACATCTCCATAACGGTGCTTGCACCAACCCCGTTTCGACCCACAACCTATCCCCGCTACAACCCTTGTTTCACCTTATATGCATTACTATCTTTACATCTCATATGCGACCATATAGGAGAGGACTACACATTAGATTGCGGGCATGTCTCACAAGTCGAGTAGTTGAGTGGTTTTGGTTACTTTTTGTCACAAACATCAATCGTTCTTTAAATGAGTGACGAGTGGAAACCGTGAGGAAGTCAGTAGCCTGAGTTCTCTTAGTCATGGGTCGCATTTGGTTGAATCTTGAGTCGTATCTTGTTGACTTTATACGGTTGACTTTGCCTCCCTTTTGCCCGCCTTTGAATTCTTTTTATTGGCATTTGGGGGTCATACTCGGGTTGCTTGAGCCATGATTAGGGGGGTTGACATCTTGTTGAGACTTTGAGACGGTATCTCCTGAACTAGACCTTTGGTTTTTGAAACGAAACCCAACCGCTTAGATGAGAAAAGTGGTTGTTCTTTTGATTGATGCATCTTTTATGTCGTTTACGTGCTTAATCGTGGATGCATCTAAATTTTTCCGCAACCCTCACTTGCCTTACAAGGAAGTACATACCTCATTGTATTTCGTTGTGAGTTGAAGGGACGAGGAAGGCCCGTTAATTGCCTTTGATCGGATTTTAGTAGTTTAGTTTAGCTTATGTAAATAAGGGTCTTGTTTTTGTCCACTTACTTACTCGGGGACGAGTAATGTTTAAGTGTGGGGAGGTTTGATATATGATTATTTTAGACCGTTTCCTCTCCTTATTTTCTTATGTTTCATCGCATTTAGTTTTGTTCGGCGTCGGTTTTAACGTATTTTGGCCCTCATCTCGTATACTCTCATACTATTTAATTCTGTCTCAATTCATAGGAAATATGTCGAGACAAGGACGAGACGGGATGAGAACCGAGAAACCGTCACAAAACTAAACACAATGAAGAAAGGAAGAAAAGGAGATGAGGAAGAGGAAACATGGGTCTCAGCCGGTCAGGCCACCGGCAGCCGGCCACCGGCAGCCGGCCACCGGCAGCCGGCCACCGGCAGCCGGCCAACCGGCTGAGCACCCAACATCCCACAAAGAAAAGAAGAAAGGAGAGGAGGAGCAGAGGGACTCAGCCGGTCCAAGCCACCGGCAGCCGGCCGACCGGCTGAGCACCCCACATACGTCAAACCAAACTTGGAAAAATGGAAGAATATTAGATGGTCTCAGCCGGTCCAAGCCACCGGCAGCCGGCATGACCGGCTGAGACCTATGTCACACGAAGAAGACTCGAGTTTTAAGTCAGAGGGACTCAGCCGGTCTAAGCCACCGGCAGCCGGTCCAAGCCACCGGCAGCCGGCTAACCGGCTGAGACCCCACTCCGCATTTCCAACTTCCCTTCTTATTTTGAACCCTCAATTCCACCAACCTATATATATCCCTCTCCTAATTCATTTTAGACACACAACCCTAGACACAAAAACCCTAGATTTAGCTTTCAATATTTCTAATCATTACTCTAATCCTTTGATAATTAGCACTAATTACTCTAGTTTTCTACTTAGTTATCTTTAGATCTAGTCTTTCCTTTAGCTATTTTTGAACAATTGGGTTGTAATTTGAAGACAAGAGGAGACTCTTATTTGATTATTAATCCAAGTTTCATCATTTATTACAAGTTTTGGTATAATTCCTCATCTTTATTTCATTACTTGTCTTTTAATTACTTGTCCTTGTTTATTTATCTAGTTTTTATGTTGAATATGTCTTCTCTTGTTTATTTCATATCAAAGTATCCATCTTTAATGTTTTTCTTCATTAGTATGAGTGAGTAGTGTTAGACTAGGGTAAGATGGGGGATTTAATGTAAGTTTATGGGTTGATTATGGTATTTGGGCATAAAGATTAAGTCTTTTGGTAATCCACTTGTTTTGGTTACACAAGGTGTTTGTTGAAATGCTTGAATGAGTAATTTGAGTCTTTCTCATGTTTTATTGCTAGTTTGAGTGAGAGCTTGGACTTGTATTGTTGTTGTGTGTGTGTTGGATGTTTAGGGAGAGGTTAGGGCTAGAACCCAATCGAACCTTAGACTAGGGCTCGTCTCGCATCGAGAGGTGGAGGCTTGTCTTTTAATCCGTCTTACACCGAGAGGTGGAGACATGTTTAAACTATCTTTAGACTAGTCCTAACCCCCACCATAATTGACCCATACTTACTTTAATGAACCCATCCACCCTAGTTCCTTTTAATTATTGTTTTACATCACTTATTTGCCTTCTTGTTAGTTTAGTTTATCATTAATCCTCTTCAACTTGCTATTAGCTAGAACTAAACTAGAACTTGATTAAACCGCCTTAGAACCATAATTACCGTCCCTTGGGATACGACCCTTGCAATACCTAACGATAACTCGTTCGCTTGCGGAGTTAAGTAAAACTCCATCAGTGATGATGAGCAATAGTGACAGTTGGTCACTATGCCCCCATTTTGCAGCTGGTTTTGGGGAGGCTATGTATATAAAAGCTGATATTATCTATCCTTGTACTTTCTTTTATTGTAGTTTCTTTTAGGTATTTCCCATTTCCCTTTGTTAGTTGTGTGCTTTAGGTTGCTGTTGTTGGTTGATAGTGTGATTGTTGTGCTGTTAGCGTCACACTGAGGACACTGTGACATTTAGGTTTGGAGGAGTGTCTTTATTTATGTTGTGCGTTTATTTCCGTTGTGTGAGAAAAAAAAATTCATAAAAATTGAAAAATTTACAAAATCCAAAAACAAGTTTTTATTTTATTAGGTCGAGTCTTGGTGAAGTTGAATAACAATGATGATAATTTGCATTGTTTCTGCATTTGAATCCCAAATAAGTTGTCCGTGTACATTGTTTTGACTTACTACTTTTGAAAACAAAGCTCATAGATCAAGTCTTGACCGTTTTTGACATACCTTATGCTAATTAGATTTGGCCAATTTTTGTTGGTAAACCACTTAAAATTCTGAGGTCAATAGAGCTTCCTAGGCCAGGAACATCAATAAACTGGTCTCATTGTCTTTAGGCTTGAGTGTGGTACTCCTTGTGGAATATGTAACATCAAATTGCATAAGTGTGACATTAGTTTCTTGATACTATACGCGTTCATTTGATAAGTACATGAGGAAAGGCGGTTCTTTTTGTTCAAATAACTCACATAGCCAAAAAGACTTGACTTTATACCCTTATTATTGAGTTCTCTATGTTTAGCCATTTGAGCCTTTTGTAGCCTGTTTTATAACCCATCTAATAGCTACATTCCTAGAATTTTGCCTACCTTATCGGGACAGTCGCAGTTGCATGTTTTTTCTTGTCTACTTGTCTACTATGGTTGGGTCGGGATTTCAAAAAGAATATCAAATGGGTGTAGCAAGTATGTTGGCAATTGTGTCTTTTATTCCCTTTGTTGAGAAATGTTATGAAGCAAAAATCAAAAAAAAAAGAAAAAAAAAGAGGAAAAAAGAAAAAAAGTTATATTGCTTCATTGAATTGTTTAAGGGATAATGAAAGGGAATATACTAGAGTCTAATGCATATTTAGAGAGCAATATCGATATCTCTTTTGTGTTGTCAAAGTTTAAGATGATATTTCTAGTCAGGTGTTGGTTTGTGCTAGTCTTGTAGATTTGTTTTGGTAAGTGTCACTGCGTCTACCGGTCTTAGCCCCACATTCTCATACGTGCCTTGGCACAATCCACTTCTATACCTTCACCCATTAGCCTCCCTTGTTGTCTTGATTCATGTACTTTATAGCGAATGCGTATTAGTTGGGGAAATTACTATCACATTAGAATGCATGCATGTTTCATAAGTTGAGTGAGTGTTTCTACTTCTTTCTATCTTTACAAAACTCACCCTTAGATAAACTTATGAGTGCTTAAGTGAATCCGCGAGAATCCGACAAATTGAGCCTTGCAAAATTGAAAGGTATTTGGTTTTGTCTATACTACGGTATCATGTAAAATCTTGGAATATGAGCTGCGTTTTCTACTTTCCCGTGCCTTTAAATTTGTTTTATTGGTACAAATTGGTCATTACTTTGTTATAGATATGGATAGCTTGGGATTTGTATGTTCAATAACATTAGCTTTGAGTTTTTCATTCACCATTTGTATATTTGTCCTTGTATAGTGTTGAGTGCTTTGCTTAGGGACAAGCAAAGGATTGGTTTGGGGGAGTTTGATTATCACTATTTATACACATATTTTATGCTTCCCTTAGATACATATAACTTGATTTATCGTCTTCCTTGCTTGTTTCTATGCTATTTTAGCTAGAATATCGATTCTGCCGCTTCTATTATGTTTTAATGCAGATTGGATGCATTTGGAGCTTTTTGAGTTTTTATGGAGCATGGCGGAATCAAATCGTAGAAGGTTAGGCACGGGAATCGAGAGCAATGGAGAAGAAATGAAGAAAAGCGAAGAAACATGCCATTTTGAAGGATGCTCGATCGAGCAACACTGCCTTGCTCGATCGAGTCGCGCTGATGTCATGCTCGATCGAGCAGATACACTCTTGCTCGATTGAGTAACCCAATATTTTGACGACATTTGGATATTCCTAAACTATTTTAACCTAGTTAATTAGATTTTATTATAAAAGGAAAACTCGTCTTTCATAATTAGGTACGCTTTGATATTAGAAACTCAAGTTTGTTTGCTTTACGGCTGGATTCATTCATCAAGATTATTGTCTTTAGTTCAAACCTGTAATCGGTATTCTTTAATCTTCCTTTGTTATTCAATTAGTTACCTTCTATTTCTTTAATTATTCTTTGTCGATCCTTTCATTGTTGTTAAGCATGTTTACTTTATTTATTATCGTCGTTATTAATATGGTTATGAGTAACTAAATTCTTTTCTAGGGTTGAAAGGGGGATCTAGGATTGTTAGAAGGGGTAGACTAATTAATTGAATTGCAATTGCATGGTTATCGTTTGATTATCGTTTTAATTCTAGTTGTTTAATTACTGGCCAGGATTAATTAGCTAGTCTCGCGAATTAGGATTAACACCGACCGGGTTAAGACTAAGATAGGCTACGATAATTGAATAGAACTCGTTTAATGATAGCGATCGCATGTTAAATTGTAGATTTAAAGGGCATAATTGAATCGACCGATCTTGTGACCTTAGATAACTTTATTGCATGAAAGTTGATTACACTCTTACCCCTGAATAATAATCCTAGTGAACCTGAGACCCTAGAATTTTAATCTTATTGTTTTCAACCTTTTATTGTTTTTGTTTATTGTTTTCAACCTTTTTATTGTTATTATTTGCTACTAGTTTAGAAACACCAATCTTAAAATCCCGTAATTGTTACTATAAGAAACGAACTTAGTTTAACATATTAGAATACTACCGCCTCCCTGTGGATTCGATACCTTACTTACCGCTGACTATTAGTTAATAGTGAATTAGGATTACTTTGATTAAGGTGACGCGACTTTAACCTTATCACTAACCCATCAAACTCATGATAGGCTATCACACAGCTAATCAAAGATAAATACCCTAGACACAAATGAATGCAGTAATAGGGGTCGAACACAAGGAGACGGGAGTTGTTATACAAGTTGTTATGGGGTGAATTCTATCAAATTCGGTTATCGATTGGTTTGGTTGGGTTTATGAAACAACAATAATAATAAAGGACGAGTCTAGGGAGGTCGGGTCACACATGCAAATTATTTAAATGCTCAAGTCAAACTAGGAAATTGATAATAACGATAATTGTTTAGGCTAAAGACACCCACCTCTCGATATTAGTGTCAATCATAGATCGGGTCCTAACGAACTCTCGCTTTGGCTAGGTCGATCTACTAACACATGCTTAGTCTAATTCAATTCCGTGCCTCTCGACTTATAGAAAGAATTAACGAATTTAATTAAGGATTGTGATCAATAATCAAACACTAACAATACAATGCAAGCACGTGATAGAAAAAACTATTTGATATCATAACATCTCATTTCAACACTTGCAAATATTATTTATGCATGGCTTCCCTAATTCCCTAGACAAAGTAACTACTCTTGCATAATGATAAATAATCTAATAACAAATGATAAAGTAAACATGATAACTAACTAATAATGGAAATGACAAAGGAAATAACAAAACAGTACAAGAAATAGAATTACCTCAACAAAGGAAATAAAACTTGGAATTGAGGAACACAATGGAACCAAATAACTTGCAAATGAACTTATAATATAAATTGAAATACTTAAAGGAATCATTTGTAATAACTAATGGAAACTAAAGGATTCTAAACCTAATCTAATGACTAATGATATTATGTAAAGGAGTATTTTTTTAGAGTGTATAATGATGTACAAGATGATAAAAAAGGTGCCCCTAAGTGTCGAAGTCTCTCTCCTCTATATAGAGAGAGGGACTTGAAACGTATGCATTCACAGAACCCAAACCCCGATCGGGGAATGGAAACCCCGATCGGGGTTTCACTAATCCAGGAACATTTGCTTAATGACTCAATTAAATGCTTGAGGAATCCTATGATACGCCTTTAAGCTCCTTAATTCTCCGGTTAATTGCATATTTGGCATCCCATGAGCATCCAAAGAGCATCCCTATGTTGAGTTTTGGACTCCTTAAGTTGGGATTCATTTTGGTTTATCTTGTACACCAAACCATTTTACAAATCCTCATGCTTGGGCTTGTCATTTCTCATAGTATCCTTCCATGGTCCATCTTGCTTCCATTTTAGCTTAGTGAACTTTGATGTTTGCTAATGTGCTAGGAAAAAGCCTCTAAATGCTTAGATTCCTACAAAATGTAACAAACACAAGCAATACACCTCGAACACGGAATTAGCTCACAAATACATTAAAAGAAGTGCAATAATCAAATAAACCGAACTAAAATAGGGAGTCAAATTATATATAAAATGGACTCATCAACTCATCATCATCGGTTCTCGGCATTTTATCAACACTATCAAATACCAAAGTCTTCCAAAAAACATGAACATCCTCAACATGGACCCTCCTACCTCTCTTACTCAAATCAACCAATTTACATGCACAAGGTAGGCCATGAGTTGTCTCAAGCACATGTCAACACCCCTCCTCTAACCCGACACCAAGACCAAGACCTCTTTCAAGCTCTACCTCCATTAATCATATTGCCTTCGTCGACACGACCCCTAGCAACAATGAGAACAAACAACTGGTTATCCGAGGCCGACTCCTTGAATCCTCAAGTTCCTTTCTAATCTCGGAGTGTTGACTTTCAAGCATGTCATGCATCTTCGACCACATATTATCAAGTGTCAAATTCGCGCTTTTCAACCATGTCTTAAGTAGAGAATGAGCCGACTCGACACGGGAAGTAGACGTGTTACCGAAATGTAGGACATCGTTTGTATAACATCGCACAAACTTCTCCTTGTATTGACCCCAAATGCTCAGAACATAGTTCCCTAAGGCAACCCACTTGACGCGAAAACACTCCCAAGCTCTTTCAAACTCTTCCACGATTAATGCATCGATAACCCATATCCAACCCAATTCTGGATTATAGTAGACAAGATCTCTATACCACTCCGTCTTGTAAATGTTCAGGGTTTTGGCATTGATGGCGCGGTTCACGTGCCACCGACACAAGAAATGACTAGAACCGGGATACACCTCCCCAAGAGCGGCAATCAAACCCAACTCCCGGTCGGTGACAAAAACGGTAGGGGAAACAAAGACACATGCGAGAATGTCCGACAACCGCCTCAATATCCACGTGTAGGAAGCCTCAGACTCCGTAGGAACGAGTGCACAAGCAATTAGGAACGAATTCCCGGTCGGGGTAACACTGACAATCTCAACTAGTGGATTATGGTAGGTGTTTGTCTTGTATGCCGAATCAATGAGCACAACATAAGGATAGGCTCGGAATAGCTGCACGGCTACGGGATATGCCATGAATATATGAGAGATTTGTCGTGTCTCGGGATCACTCTCATGCCACGTCAAATAATGCGCTTCGACGGCAAGAGCAAAAATTTATTGTGCGGTGTTCCTTCCACCCCTAAATTCCCGCCTCAGTTTTTTGGTCTCGTTATAAATCTGATTATTTGACGGTTGAGGTTTGCCCGGCGTTCTTTGGTGAAGAGCGTTCTTTATATCTCTTGGGAGCACACCGACCTTAACCTGTTGCTTCACATGTGCTTTCTCCTTGTCATCCAATGCCGCAAAATGACGATCACCGTCCTTGTAAACCACCTCCCCATGGTTGTGAAACCCTTTACCCTCGACGGTGATAATGTTCCAAACTGCCCCACTATCGTCACCTTGACGAGGGTAGTTCTGCACAGCTCGGATACGGAGACTACATCCACACTTATTCGACCTACGTCGCTTCTCAAGATCATCAATTGGAGGAGGTCTACCATACCTTGAACATCGAAAGTAAGATGCCAACAACCCGTCTCGTCTTCTGTTTTTTGGCCCATTATTTGCTTTAACCAAAGCAAAACCATGTTCCATTGCAATCTTACTCGCCCAATTAAAGGCATCATCACGGGTATCAAAATCCAATGTCGTCTCAAAGTACGTATTGTAATCAATGTTATTATTCCCGAAATCCTCTAACGAGTCCTGTTCAATTCAAATAGGACGCTAATTAGACATTAAATATTTAACATATATTAGTAAATCATGATCTACATACCTAAAATGTTATTAAACGGGGTTATAAAAAATAAACTAGTTTTGCTACCCGTGAAAATCACGGGTTACCCCTGGATATCCTTTGACCATTATATAATATATTTTTTCTTTTAAATACGATGTAGTGGGTACAGTGTGATCAATTGGTATCTCTATTTTTTAATTTTTTGACTTAAAAATAAGTAGGCGTTAGAAATATTTGTTGCCAACATGCCATGATAATTTATCCTTACTGTTAAAATCTTATCGCGATAAATAACATTTAAGGTCTTATAAAAACTTTCGAAAATTGAAGATCAGAATTACATTATATTATCTACATTATGCTCTTTTATAGTTTGACTTGTATATACAATGTTTAGAGTTATAATTAACATGTACACAATGTTTTATGTTTTGTGTTTTGTTGTTTACTTTATTACCAACCACCATATTTTTATGATTCAAAATTAACGGAATTTGTAAAAAACACCACGTTTAAGCAATAACGTATCAATATGGATAATAATTTATTATTTGACTGGACAAAAGGAAAAGAATATGGTCGTATAAAGTCAAGGCAATGGCCTAGGCTTTATAGATCTTGAGATACAAAATATTAGAATCTGAATATACAACTTGATTATCCATTCGATAATTAACAACGTTGCCGAGTGTTAAACCCCATATAGGAAAACAGTAATACCATCATGTTTATCCATTAATTCTTGTAACTGATATATTTACTTGTACAAAATACCAACTTATGTCTTACATAGTTAAGGACAATTTACTACACCATAGTTGTATTTAACGAAGTAAACCATTATTGTTCTTAAATTTTTCTTTTATATATACATAAAATGTACAAATGCACAACATATAAAGAGTACAATTAATAATAATAATAATAATAATAATAATAATACATATTACTTTGAAAATATGTTAATATTACTTTGTTCAAGTTACATATCACTTTGTAACTAATTGTAATTACATGCATATGATAATAATAAAATTATCATAACTTACAAATTCTTGCTTTTACACATAAATCCATGATTGGTGTGAGCTATGTTGACCGGTCTAATTTTTACAATTTACCCTCGTTTCCTTAGAATGATCTATCGTTTAAATAATATAAATGATATTATGTAATAAGATAATAATGGCAAATGAAAAAAAGGGCGTATTAGAAGATTAGATACAAAAAATGAGTCGTGGTCCATTTTTAAGGTATATGTTCGATCTAATGTTCACGCTTAACTCTTGCATCCTTTTGAATGATCTATCGTGTAAATAATATAAATGACAATAATTTGTAGTAAGAAAATAATGGCAAATGAAAAAAAAAAAAAAAAAAAAAGGTGTAATATGAGATTTGGCGCAAAAAGGAGACGTGGTCCATTTGTGAGGGGTATAAATGTATAATTTATCTATCTAGGTATTCATATAGGACATTCAACTATATATATGATAATTTATAATCTCGTAATATTAAAGGAATACAAGCAAAGATGTTTATCAATTGACTCCCATAGAAAATTAGCAATTATAAAGTTGGTTTTTTCAACGAAGATCAAATAAAAGTCGATATCCATCATTAATGCATATTTTTATCCTCAAAGTTTTATCTATCATCTTCAAATTTAACTTCCATAAATTTTAGAATTTTATTACGCAAAAAAAAAACTTTCAAAGAGAAATGGAAGATTGAATTTACTAATTGTGGAGAAACTAAACTTACCACTACATGACGTTGTTAGTTAGCTAAGCCTACGAATTTTATCAAAGTGTCTTCATTACCGCCTACACAATATAAGAAAAAACAAAAAACAATACACGAATTACTAATTAATGATTCAAAATTCAAAAAAGCCAAATAAACTACTCAAATTTGTACCCATCACATGACTATTTCTGAGGAAACAAAAAAACAATATTAAATATGATAGACTAAATGATACTAATGTGCTTGGAAGTTGAATGATGTACATTAACATTTGGTGACATCAATATTAATTAAGAAAAAAAGCATTCAAAAGTTGACATTCAAAGTGTTTTAGATAATGAGTTTGTTTATATAATCTTTATAGTGATAAAAATTATTGTAAAATTAGTATGGGAGATGAATTGTTTTATATAATATTTATGGTGATAACAATTAAATGCAAACTTAATATGAGAGTTGAATAGGATGATGGTTAATATACTTCGGAATTAGAAGAGTCGGCATTCTAATACTATCAATGTAAACACAATGGATGAAGGCTTATGAGGTTGCCATATGGCATTCTAATACTACTCAATCTACCCTTTTTATATTATTGTATAGATATCATCTGACCGTGGTCAGACATTAAACTTACATGACTTAACCATGGTCAGACAAAAAATTGAGTGTCATAACCATGGTCAGACGTTGGAAATGAATGTCCAGCCATGGTCCATGACATCCAGTTCGTTCGTCGTCTGACCATGGTATTTTTTCCATTTTTTTTTTAAAAATCCGCATTTGAATTTTAACTAACTAAGACGTAACGTAAATAAATTAACTTAATTAAGTAGAAACAAACAATTAACGGATTCCGGAAAAAAAAAATGACAAATTTAAATTTTGATTAATTTGTAAATATACCGAAGATTGTTCGTCCGTCATGATAATCGATTTAGTGAAATTGTTGTTGTTCGATTTAATAAAATTGTTGTTGTTGTAATTTTTTAATTTTTTTAGTTGAATTAGTTGTATTTGATTTTGGGAGAATTAGAGATAAGAGAGATAGAGAGTTTAAGTGCATAAAGGCATTATCGTCTTTCGTAATGAAAACATCGTTGATATTTCCTAAAACGTCGTCGATGTTAACCAGCCGCCATAATTTAACATTAGTCCATAAATACAAAAGAAATGTAAAAATTTAACAAATGGACATTAATTTTAATTTAGACTTAAAAGTCTTAATGAAAATAAAAGTACTATATAAGTCAACATAGGGCTAATAATATGATATGTATCTATCTAACGGTCATGCTTTAGAAAAAGATATATTATAAAATCACTAAGCGGTCGTTTAGTTCAAACATTCGAAATGGATTCTAACTCCAAAGAGGTATGGAGTTAGAATCCCATACATGTTTATAATTGTTTGATTCAATCTTGGAATGAGAAATAATAATGTGTTGGGTATAATGGATTTAGAAACTTGGGGGGAGAAGTGGGTATGAGATTACAAGGGGTTGGAATGGAGTTAGAATCCATTAGGTATCTAAGACCCTGTTCTTTTGGACTTAAACTCAGCCCCTTTAAGTTCAGTTCAGCTCCTATAAGTTCAGTTCAACTCCTATAAGTTCAGTTCAGTTCAGTTCAGCTCCTATAAGTTCAGTTCAGCTCCTATAAGTTCAGTTCAGTTCAGCTCCTATAAGTTCAGTTCAGTTCAGCTCCTATAAGTTCAGTTCAGCTCTTATAAGTTCAGTTCAGATAAATTCAATTCTTACAAATTAAGTTCAGAAAAGTTATACGGAATATATTATCTATGAAAACCTATATAAAAACATTTGACATTAATTAGTGGAACGACATTTGGTCAATTGAAAAAAGGTGGGTGTTAAAAAATATGCCCCGAATGTCACAAAAGTATCAAATGTCTATTATTGTTTTATACATTCACACTTCATAATTTTATAAGGATGCATACTCTTGGAATACCTATTATTTAACATGACGTGAATATTTAAGGAGCAGTAGATTTGGGCATGTTTGATGATAAGCGGAAAAAAAAAACCATGTTCAAGGTACGAAACAAGATAGTAAAAAACATTTGGCGAGGCAATAGATTCGTTGTTACGAGTGATAGTGAAGATAAAGAAGAAAGTGATGAGGAAGATGATGATATGGAAATAGATGGTTAGAAAACGATGTAATATGTGATTTATTTTTTTATCGTAATGTAAACGTAGTAATCTATTTGAACAAACCAATGTACATAAATCGGAATTATGCTATTATCTTACCTTACGTTTTAGAGTATACTTTTTTTATGACATTCCTTTCCAAAAGATAAAGATAAAGATAAAGATGATGTCAACGTAGTAATCTATTTGAACAAACCAATGTATATAAATTGGAATTATGTTATTATCTTACCTTATGTAATAAAGTTCAGTTTAGTAAATTTTAGATTCTATAAATTCTATTCAATTAAGTAAAATTAAGTTCAGAAAAGTTCAGATCCTATAAGTTTAGTTCAGTTCAGTTCAGCTCCTATAAGTTCAGTTCAGCTCTTATAAGTTCAGTTCAGTTCAGCTCCTATAGGTTCAGTTCAGTTCAGCTCCTATAAATTCAGTTCAGCTCCTATAAGTTCAGTTCAGCTCAGTTCAGCTCCTATTCAGCCCAAAAGAACAGGGCCTAACTTCATTCCAAAATGCTCCAACCAAACATTGGAATGGAATGAATCCACTCCAAGAGCTCCAACCAAACACCCCTTTAGGTGTCTTAAAGAAAAAATATTAAAATAAGTCATTAATGTTATCATATGTATAATCATAAAAAATAAATTAATTAGAAACCATATTTATTGAACAAAGTTCTCACCAAGCTAAATTATCGATGTTCTATATGTTTATAGTTAATTGATCCAACTTGAATTTTATATTACAATATCTTATAAATAATATAATAATTTATAAAAATTTCACGTGTCTTTAATACTTCTTTGCATGCCTCTTTTACAATGTTTCAATAACTTAAAGATAATTCAAATATTATTTAATAGTTACGGAATATATAATATGTGCTTTTTTTTTCAAACTAGCAGATTCTAATCATATTTTCAAAGAAAAATTTATTAATCCATAAATCCAAGCATGAAAACATATCTTTTTCAAAAAAAAAAACTATATTTAAAACTTATATCATTCTAATCCTCTACATAAAAACATATTGACAAAGTATAATATTAAGAAATCGACTAGTAAAACATGACATCATTGTATTAATTCACTATCCGGTCACAAATTTATCTGTATAACAGAGAGTTTTACATTCATCATGAAAATTTAATGTAACAAAAGTACTTTAGCTTAAAAAAAAGTATTTCGTGCACATTCTCATTTTCAATATCAAACTCAACAAATTTTTATTTTTTATTATTACTCAACATAATATTATGGTTGAACTTAATAATTCATTTATTTGTAATTTTATGCTATTTTTATTATTCTAACTGTACTATATGTATTTATATGCAATAAAGAGTTTCAACATTAGCTTATTACTCTAGATTAATATTATTATTCTACCTGTCTATTTTCATGTTTATCTATAAAAATGGATAGTACGTAGATATGGAGAAAACAAGTATAATATGAATTCAAGCGATCTTCTTTGTAAAAATGATGAGGAAAAATAGCTTACACTCAAAAACAATTATAGAAAAATGAAGTAGTGAGATGATTTAGGTTGTGATTTACATGAACATGTAGTTGTTTGAAAGAAATTATAAAACTGAGCTTTTTCCCAAAAAAAAAAACTTACTTGTATTTCACTAAGTCTAAGGGGGTTATATGTAATTTTTGTTTATAGAAAATAATTGGTTCTTAATATTTGATCAATTAATTTATTAATATTAGAGTTTAGAAAATACATCAAAGGTATATTATTTATAATATATTTGACTTTCACCTCCCGATAGATATTATTACATAAATATGTAGTTGTTTGAATTTTGATTTTAACAATATAGTAGTAAATAATACAAAATTTATACTCGAATAAACATTTTTCGCTACGAATCCAAGTATGTAGGTTTCAAAATATTTTGCATTATATTTTTTTGTTAGATTGATAACCAAACAATTATTTTATCTAAATTAATACTCAAATGAAAACATTTTTCACAACGAATATAACTAAAAATTATTCAAAAAGTCATTTATTTAATTTGTTTGTAATTTTTTTATAAAATAATTGTTTCTTGATTGTAACTAAACTATTTGAATTAAATTAGAATAATACAAGATGATTCAAAAGTCATTTATTTAATTTCACATCTTAATACACTAATTATATCACGTTATCAACAATATAGTAGTAACCAATAAAAAAAAATATAACAAATGAAAGCATTTTTTGCTACGAATCCAAATATTTAAGTTTCGGAATGTTTTGAACTATATATTTTTGTTTGATTGATAATCAAACAATTTTTTCTATGTAAAGAATAGTTGTGATCTTAAAATTCTTCCATAATATATTTTTCATAATCTTGCAATATTTACAATATACATTCCAAAAATTAAAAAAGATGATGCAAACGCTCTAATATCGCTCAAAAAAATCCTCTTTTATATGGATAATGTATATAGATTAAGGCTCTTTTGACAAAACTAGCTGATAAGGTAACTGAAAATTGAAAAGCTAACAGAAACGTAAAAAGGTAACTGATAAGGTAGCTTAAAATTAGAAGCTGGTAAGGTAACTGATTATAACAAAAATCGTTTGACAAACTAGCTGAAAAGTTGGTCGTTTTTTGCTGAAATGACATAAACGAATGTGATAATAATTAAATATTATTGATTGAAGGGGTAAAACAGGAATATAAAACCTTTTCAGGTACCTAAAATCTCAAATGCTACTCTATGTAGCATTTCATTTCAGGTGACTTATTTGTTTAAATAAGCAACTAGTTTAATTGCCCGTGAAAGTTCACGAGTCGTTTCTGATCTTTGTCAGATGTTATTCTTTTGACGAAACTTGTATAATCATATATTCATATGTGCATGATTGTACAATAGATTGAGATACAAAAGTATGCTCCTTATATCTTATATCTTATATCTTATAAGTGATAATGATCGTAATTTTTTCATACGCCTGCATTACACTTCATTCGATTTATTTCATTATTCATGGCTAGAGTGATTTGTGATCTTACATTTTTATCCGTTTGCATTTTTCGTATATTCTAACCCTTCTTAATTTCAGCATTATTACCATTTCGTACTTAACTGGAAAAAAAATCTTGTAACATGCCAAAAATCAAACACCAATTTTTCTCTAAATCACATACTCTAACTAAGAGACTGGTTGGATGGTAGGTCTTGGAGAAAAGAGAAGAAAAGAGGAAATCACAACAATTTAGTTTTGTTTGCTTCATAATTTAAGTAGTAGGGAAATGCCGGGATGAAAGATTTGAAGAGACCTAGCCTATTTGCACACTTCCAAACCTAATCTGAATTCCTTCAATATAAGAGATTAGAGGTGCAAACTCTCTTTTTTTTTGTCCTACTCATAACTGAAAGGTATACGAAAAATTCTTGATATAATTATAGCGTTTTCGTTTCACTAAATATACTTCTAACACTATATATATTATAATTTTTTTATGGTATTCTGATATGAAAACTTATTTATTCAAAAAATTTATAGGGTCTTATGATCCAGTATTCCGTACTACTTAGGATCCTATCCTAATTACTCATGTTTGATCTAAAGTAGGTTCCCAAATATAACAATGTAATTGAAATATGATGTTTTATCACCAACATTGATTATAATATGGCATAGGACGTCAAATATATAACAATATAGTAACAAATTCAACGCAATAATGATGTCTATAATTGCAACATTTTGTAACGCGACAATTATGTTACACTAGCTACTAATATGTATTATCTGAGGGAGGATTGCGAATAAAAAATCCCCAATGTTTACTTTGAACATTAAGATTTTATAAATTGTCTTCTTGTTTCTTCACGCAGAGAAGACATTAAATAAATTTTATATATAAACGCTTTTGAAATATAACTACACTCGTAAAATTAAATAACAAAATGGGAGGAATAATAATAATCAAATTAATTTTAAGTGATGAAATCCCTGCGTTTGAAAAAGTGCCATTGAAACGTGATGGAGAGCTTCTTGTCAATATTGCATAGAAAAATACCGTTTTTAGCATTCAGATCCGATAAGAAAGATGTCGGGCTATTAAAAATTATAAATTAATTAAAAGGCAAAAAGAAAACACTAAAGTAAATCTAAATGTTGCATATTAATACGACCTGCCATATAATTAAGAAATGAGCATGGGAATCAAGTTGTTCAGAAGCAATTAGTAACCTTGGAAAGTTGTTACAAAATACAAAAATATGTCAATCATTGTCTAAGACGTAAGAATATCACAAATTCTCTTATGCAACGGTTCATGTGTGACCAGTAGATAAATGACCATTTTTTTTATAAATAGTAACCACTTTTGATTAAATAGTGACCAATTGTATGGCTAGAAAATGACTACTCTTTTCAAAGTGGTCACTATTTTTACGCAAAAATAGTCACTATTTACCTAAACGTTGTCACATTTTGGAAAAAAAAAATACGGTAAGAGATTGCTACATAAAATAACAACTGAGAATAAATATTTCAAAAGTAGCAATTATAATTCGATTAATAAAATATAAATTCAAAACTAAACGATATCAAAATACATAATTTATAATAAGAACCATCAAATAAAATATAAAAAATAAAAACATGCTTGCCATACCAATTACTTCGTATTTGGTAGCTCCACTTTTGATCACTTTGTAGGTTGTCAAGCCTCACCCTTTATATGAGTAGTAGTTAAGAGCTAAGAGGCTATTTTATTATGGCAGTTAATGAGTTTTATCATTTGGTATTCCAATATGAAGTAACGTTTATCAAGAATTCCCAATTACTTATGTTATTGTATGGATATTTAAGCCTTTTCATATCTTGCAATAATATAAAAAGGCTTGTTGAGCCTCCATTGAATTGACACATGTCACATCTCAACTTATTGCCACATATCATTTTTATAATTAACAATAAATAATAAGAAACCTACATAATTGTTGTACTTTCATTTTCTCTTACCTTTTTGTATACCTTAACAAAATACAAAAAAAAAATTCAAATTAAATATTTTAATTGATGCCCATTATTACATCTTCATTACCAACTCTTTGTAATCTATACATATATATACAATAACATAAAAGGCTACATTGAGTAACTAATAAGATGACACATGACGAGGTACAATTTCATGTTAAATTAAAATTTTTAAAAGAAATAGTTAAAAATACAAGCACAATAGTAGTCAGTATACTAATAAAGTTGTAAACCTTCATCTTCCAAAACATTACTCAACTTTATAATCACAATTTCTCCCTCTTTAAATCAATTTTTTTTAGAAATAAATTAAAAATGGAATACAAAAAGGCAAAGTACTTCTATTAATCAATATACTAATTAAATGGTAAGCCTCCATCTCCCAAACATTATTATACTTCAAAATCACAAATTCTCCATCCTTAATACCAAACTTTTCATATCCTACCGTAATAAAACCAATTCACCAAATTTTACCTATAAAATAAGATCAATTGATAAGAAATTTAACACATTGCTACCAAAAAAATGACGGAAAACTATGTTTCCTTACCTATTTATTTTCATTTGATTGATTTTAAAATTTTTTCCTATCTTTTCTTTATAGCGGGTTATAGTCCAATGAGTGAAGGAAAATGAAGAGATAAGAGGGAAAGTAGAACAGAGAAGAATCTAACAAGCATTTGTATCGTGTTGTTCATTCTTCACAATGGTGAATGTTGATGAAGTGATTAGATTATTGTTAACCTTAACTTTTTAGTCTCGTATATTTTTAATATTGATACAATGTTTTGGCAAGTTTTTAATGTATTCATTAATTGACAATGGGTCGTGAAATTTTTAGGATTGACATTATTAACAACCTAAGTAAAGTTTTTCTCATATTTTCATGAGTCGGTTAGAAAAAGGTAAAATTATATTTTGTTTGTATTTTGACTACCAAATAGTGAAATATCTTATAATTGTGATTTTTGTAAAGTGAGAATGGTGAATGGATATCGATGTTTTTATCTATTACAATCTCATTTAAATTGTTCTTATATTATTCGACGTTACAGTGGTTAAGAGAATTCGACGTTACAGTGGTTAAGAGAAAATGAGTGAAAAATATTTTTAATTCTTATTTTCAAACAATCAAAATATAAGTATATAACTATGGTTAGTTCTACATACTTACTATTTTTATAGTATAATCATTTAAAGTTGTAGACTAAGACAAATATCATTTAGACATCGAACAAAAACGATATTATTCGGGTAAAAAAGTCAGATGAAAATAATAGAGGATGACAACTAAAAAAATACTAATAGAGGATGTACCGCTACAAAAAGTAGTATTTTTTTTTAATATTTATTAATAAAAAACTCGAAAAGTCCCGTGATTTTCACGGGAACTTAAACTAGTTTCACTATTTACATAGAGATAAATAATAGTAAATAATACCGAGTAGTAAATAAGGGGTTTGCCAAATGGCAAAATAAGAGGGTGCTTACTTGTGTCATGTGTCACTCAATAAAATGTTCAACATGCCTTTTTATATTATTGTAAGATTTGCCAGACACCTTCAGAAAAACAAGGTATATGAAGTTTTGGTCAAATAAGCTACTTTGGTCAAATAAGTACCTGAAATGGCTTGCCAAATAGAGCCTAATTATAGTTAAATATCAAATTACGGAGTTACCTATTATTGTGTAAGATTTTTTTTTCGGCTGGAGAAGTAGATATTAGATTGAGTAGAGAATCAAAAGTGTCATAGGGTCGAGGCGTGACCTGTTATACACATATACATGTTTCTCTAATTGGGCTTGTTCGTTGGCCTCAAGAGTAAGCCCTATTGAAACAGGCTCAATATGTAACACCCTCCTTTATCCAAAACCTTTAGCTAGACCTTTCCAGGTAAAAAGGGCGCTACCATCTTGGTTTTCCGAGATAATATATATCAAAATCACAATAAAAGAGTAATGTACTCCCTCCAAGTCGTTGTTTTAACCATTTTCTTCCATTTTCTTTTGGGCACAAGAATTAAGGAAATGAATTTGAACTAAGCAAAACACTTTACCCCACATTTAATTGCTTTTGAACCACACAAAACATATCAAATAAGGAAGTGGGAATAAAAGACATCTTGAATGAAAAAAAGAAACAGACAACAAAACAACGACTTGGAGGGAGTAATACTTTATTAAATGATAAATAAATTGTCTTACAATAATCAAAAACATATATCTAAACTATTACAGTCGAAGACATTATTTAAATAAGATGTCACCATAGACTACTAAATGGTCGACTCCTACTACTTGTACTCATCATGTCCGATCCCATCAGACATTTATAACCACGACTCATTCTAAACACCATGTAATACTCACTGCTCACCATTTGCCATAAATATTAAATGGATCACCACAGGTAGTTTATAAAAGATTCTTACTTGATAATGCACACAAGTCAACCCAAGGTTGAATAGAGACTAATCAATACAATACAGACAAGATAACGGTAATAGTAACGTTCATCCACACAACACAATTAGAAAGTTACGGACTTACAATCATAGCCCTAACATACAATAACCACTGATGCTCAACATAACCACCAATGCTCAACATACACTAATGCTTAACATAACTCATGATGCTCAACATATCACCAATGCTCAGCGTAACCACCAATGCATAACATACCATCATTCCAGCTTCCACCTCCACGATTCACCATTCAAGTCAATATCACAAACACAATTATTGCATAAAAATAATCAAGAGTAGGAGTAGGACACATTCCTATCTTTTCACAAAACATCTGCGTTGCAAGCACAATAATTGGAACTGTTCCTCTACAAATACGTCTGCTACAAAACATAATCTCCTATCTACTAAAAGAATAAGAGATGCTCTAAATTTTCCCGCCTAAATACTAAAGCTGATAATTAGGCCCAATATGTATAGTTTATTCTATAAGTTTACTACATATGTGTTTTGGCTAAAACATGGGTATGATTAGTTAAGTTATTTATAAAACTTAGAAGCTAACAATTTACATAGATTAGTCGTGCATAATATATGCCTCCAGTCTTTTTACAATAAAAACATTAATAGACCTTTTTCTGATACAAGTTGTGACTAAAAATATGTTATTAGTAAAAACTAGTTTTGTTACCCGTGAAATTCACGGGATCATTTAACGATAAGAGACTTGAACTTGTGTTTAGATATAGTTGTCTAAAGGTTGTCTTGTGAAAGCGTGAGCCAATAATTTATCAATTAAATTGGGATTAAATAGTTGGAACACATATCAAAACTCTAATTAGTTTGATTTGAAATAACTTTTCTAAATATAATATACTTAAAACACCCCTCTATCAAATAAAGTACAGAGTATAAGTAATATAGAGTAATGTTACTTCAGACTGGACTCGTTTGTAAATACCATATATGTTTATCTTCTACATACATGTTCATGGGTTTATGCATCAAAATTAACCCTCTATAGTGAGTCGTGATCACTAAATACATATTTCAAAATCTCGCTATTATGTTTTAACACAATGGTAATATTGAACTGAGGAAGTACATCGTACGTCAGAATTCACAATACTTTCACTTGCATGAATAACTACAACACTAAGCGTATAAAATAAGCAATGTGAAAAAAAAACCTTATATTACTCCGTAAATATGAAATATTTCACATTTTTAAATAATCAAACGCTAGGTGCAACTCAAATTCTTATGTATGGGCTATAACTGCTAAATAATTTCGAAACCGTAATAAGGTATGACAATACATAGTACCTACAACAAAAACAATACAAACCTACAAAATTCTATACAAGTCAAATTTGTATGCTGATTGCAGCAACTGTTAATGGATTCAAAAATTGTGTTAAGTCCACAGCTTTGTCAAGAGGTCTTTGTTTGTAATTGAAATATGTAAAAAAAAAGGAAGGAAAAATATTGTAGTTTAGAAAACTATGGAAGCAAAAACGTCTAGATCAATTAGTTTAGAACTGCTGCTTCAAAAAAAAATTAGGAAACAACCTTACAATAAAAGACACGGAGAAAGAAGAATAAAAAAGGCTGTCAGGTAATATTGAGATATATGTTGAGATATCGACATATCAATATTGACATTATGTCATATTATATTTCTGTTAATAGAGACATCCTCTTGTATGATGAAGCCACGAACAATTATAAAAAATAAGACGATTATCTTTATAAGTTTTCTCCTTTCAAATTCTAACAAAGGCTTTTCCCTTCTTCTTCCTTAATTACTCAAATCTTCGACAATATATAACAATAAATAATAGACAAAATGAATGCCAATGGAAGAGGAAATCGTTGTACCTACATAGTTATGGTGGAGTAGTGGGAATTGACCTCTTGATGGATGGATCGTACACAAATTTATATTGGAATTGATAGTTAAGTAGTTGTAAATAACATTAAGAAAGCATTAAGTTCCTCGCCGTTTCAAATTCCAGTGGGAGAGGAAGAGGCGTAGAAGTTGGAGTATAGAATGGTAATGGTTCTGGGTGGTGACTGTTGACACAAATTAAGGTGTAAATGAAAGAGATTACCATTAAGATGGTTTTTATGGCTGGACATGAAGCGTTTAGTTTTCTTAGTTGGATTTTGACTATTCATTGACCTTTTCTTTTTTAAGCTTCTTTGACGGCCATTGCTTTTTAGGGTTGCAACTTCAAAAACAAAATTATGTAGCGATGTAAGGTGGTGCCACGTGGCACTTAAGAAATTACTCAATCTAGCCTTTTTATAGTATTGTATAGATTAATAAATATCATTTTTTTTTGTTAAAAATGCCATTAAAACAAAATTTGCATGATTAATTTTTCAGTTTTAATTTTTTTCTTTCTCGAATCAAAATATAAGAATGAAAAATGTGGAAAATTAATGAGTTGTCAATTACTCAATTTAATATTTATAAATAATACGACTAACTTAAAAGGCAGAAATTTGTAGATATCGTGCATTCGTTGCACGAGATCTATACTAGTTACATACTAATCACTATGCGTTTAATCATTCAATCAATAAATCAATAAATCAATAAATCATTACACTAACTTTTTCCAAAGCCCCCAAATCTAAGTTTAGTCTTCTACTAATCTAACGAGATGTATCAAAGAATTAATAGATAAATTAATGATTTGTAGCACGAATTAAGAAACTTATCACAAGACGAACTCGATTTTTTTTTTTTGCAAGGAATAAATCCCCAATTCAATTGCACAACACCCATTTCTCTCCCTTCTTTCTAGAATATATGTGTGATTTTGTGAAAACTTGAAATAAGTTCAAAAGTGATTTTGTGAAAACTTTAAATAGTGAACCAGAATTTCCCGAACTAAAACGATTTATTTTTTTGGTTCGATTAACGAAACCCAAAAATTATGCGGTTTTCGCGTTTTCGCTTCAGCTTTAGCGGTTCGCTATCCATGAACACTACAGTTGTGATTGTATTCAATTGAATCATGTAGGTAATGAGGTCCTTAAGATTTGTGTGAAAGGCTTTGTTAGAGCATGGATGACTAACAAGCAGGGACAACCTTACCTTCGATTTTGCTATGGTTAACGATTGTATGACATGATTGGATTGTGATTTAGATGTTGAGACTTTGTAATTGGTTGAGAATATTTTGATTGATGATGAGGAGTCGATATAAGTAATTGGCGCAGCCCAGGGCTGCCTCCTATGTACCAGGGATGTGCACATGAAGGATTTGGATTAGTCGTGACATGTGATCCGTAACATGCACATCGTGACATGTGATATGTAACACGCATGAGATGACGTGTGATTTGTAACACGCATTAAAAGACACGACATGTGATCCGTAGCACACATGAGAGAGGTGATGTGTGATCCGTAACAAACATCAGATGGCATTTGGTTCGTAGCATGCTACCATATGACGTGTGTTTGTAGCACACATAATGATTATATCGGTATTGAGATTCCTTGCAGTTGTTGATTTAGTTGTTCTGTGTGTTTGATTATTCCTGCTCAACCGTTGGTTGATGTGTGTGCGTTTTTTGTTGTATAAATCTTTTCCAACTGCATGCGGTGATCCTTTTAATATTTCTAGCAAATGGTGAGCAGTGACTCACTTAGGTGAGTATTTAGATGAATGTTGTCGTGGATGCTAGCTTGGGGATTGGAACACAAATGAGCATGATTCTGAAACGGTTGTATCAATCTTTAACTATTTAATAAAATATCTTTAATTGTTTTTATGGTATGTACTACCCCGGGAAACCGAGGTGGTAAAAACCCTATTTATCTGGGAAGGTTTTGCTGAAGGCTCCTGGTTAAATGAGGGTGCGGGTGCTACACTTATTCCAAGTATACCTCCCCATTTCTTTTTTCGGAAATTCAGGTTATCTTTCATATTTCCTTATTTGAGAAATTTAGTGTATTTCAAATTTAATTTTATGTGAGGTAGTGTGTTTATGTGATCCATATTCACTCCCTTAATTCTTTTGTTATGAATTGGTAGGTCTACTTGGAATAGGCGGGATTATATTGTATTGTTATTATGGAAAAAATAGGGAAGAATGATTGTCTATACAAAAGAATTAATTTTCTAGTCAAAATACCGGGGATGTTTGGTTCGTCAAAGGTTAACGGAAAGGGAAGGAAAGGGATCCCCCATATTATTACTACTTATTTGGTTAGAGAATAAGCTTTTTTTATCAACCCTGACCAAACACCAGTCACCACCATCTGCCCAGCACAAACCATCACCATTACCCACTGTTTACATCCGTCGAAGCTTGAGACCGCCGTAAATTCCTTCATGTTCTGGCCATTTACTCACAGACACCTTTTAATCCAAAAGAATCTCTCATGATCACCCCTATAACTAGACATGGCAGACTAGGTTAGATCCGAATGACCCGACCCCTAAAAGAAAGCTGACCAAAACCCGAAAGTGACCCGAACTTGTTTGATCTGACCCAGACTCAAAACCCGAACTGAACCTTAGTTGACCTGACTTAAGATGACCCAATTTGAAAAGACCAGACCCATAACTAGCCCAATTAAAAATGACTTAAAGTGACCCAAATGTCCCAAAACTACTTTAGCTATTAATCCAAAACGACCCGACCCAAAATGATCATACACGAAAGTGATCCGACCCAAAGTGACCCGATAATGGGTCACCCGAAATTGACCCAAAACCCGAGATGATTCGACCCGATCTGAAATAAATGTCAA
This sequence comes from Heliosperma pusillum, assembly GCA_022085475.1. NCBI lineage: Eukaryota > Viridiplantae > Streptophyta > Magnoliopsida > Caryophyllales > Caryophyllaceae > Heliosperma > Heliosperma pusillum. Next base: position 49,857 of record JAIUZE010073270.1, on the reverse strand, counting down.
ACCCGAAATGACCCGACCCAAACCCGACTGACCCGTTTTTGCCACCTCTACCTATAACCAGCACACGCAACCCATGGAAAACATCCCAGCCTCCCCTAAGCCATGAAATCCCCTTCTCCACCCCCGAAAACACTAGATCTAGTATAGGTCCAACCTAACATAAATTCTTGTTTCAAACGGACAATCAGTCTTATTATTTCAGACGGGTGAAACCCCCTCACAAAAGAGCAAGTGGTGAATAATGTATAATCCCCACCATTTGCCCCACTTGCTCTTTTGTGAAGGAGTTTGACCCGTCTGAAGCAATAAAAATGATCGTTCCGTCTTAAGCAAGACCAACTGGCTAACCAAATAGCCTTTAGTTAACCGCATTAGGTATAGGTCCCTACCTTTTTTTTTTTTTTTTTTTTTTTTTTTTTTTTTTTTTTTTAGATCCTTACTTGAGAAAAGAACAATAGTTTAGCTTCTTATAAGTAGACCGACCTGGCAAACGGGTGAGTCGAGTCGAGTTCGGGTCGGGTCAATTCGAGTTTGTTACTTTATCGGGTCGGGTCTGTTTCGGGTTTGTTGTTCGGGTCATTTTCGGGTTAATGGGCCGGGTCATTTTCGGGCCAATAGTTATTTTAAGTCGGGTTAGTTCGGGTCGCCATAATTTGTGTTGGCTTCTAAGAGATCCTAAATTTGGCACATGCCATAATATAGTGTTCAAGATAATATCTTTTATGTTATCGTATAAAAGTGTTTTAAGATATACTTAATATTAGTCTCGTCAAACTAATGTAATAATATTAAAAGTGACTTCAAATTAGCTTGTTCGGGTCACTTCAGTTTTTTTAAAAATTGGGTCACTTTAGGGTCGGGTGGTTTCAGGTTGAGTGGTTTCGGGTCGGGTCAGTTAAGGGTCAGGTCAGTTACGGGTCTAGTGGACCTCGAGTCAAGTTCGGGTCGGGTCGGGTTAATTCGGGTTTCGGATTATATTCGGGTTTTGCAACTCAGGTTAGTTTCGGGTCTAGGATAAGTCTTTTCGGGTCGGGTTGCTTTTGCCAAGTGTACTCGTAAGGGGTCCTCATGTTTGGAAAAAAGTACGAGCACATAGACAATTACCCATACCACGAAAGGAAGAGAAGTCCTATGTCGCACACAAGTAGGAACACTCTATAGCTGTCGGAGCAACCACGCATGTGTACGCCAGCAAGCACTCTTACATTTTCCCTCTTTCCCCCCTTCCTCCTTCATCATCAATCTTAATCACACATTTATCACTCTATTCTTAATAATTAATTCTTAATCTTAACCTTAATCTTAATCTTAATCTTAATCTTCATTAATGGCGGCCTTCTTCGATCTCGAGGATTCCCCTATGTTCCAAAAGCAGGTATTTTTCCACACTTTTCCCTTTCTTTTCTCATTCAATTGCCACCTATAATTAATTCTTCATCTTAATCTTAACCTAATTGAATTTTAATCAGCTCCTAATTGCATTGGCGAAATGCGCATGTTATGCTTCAGAAATCGCCGTTTTTATGTATTTTTCCTGATTTCAAACTGTCGGTGTAATTGCATATGATTCTTTAACGATATTCTTACTTATGTCGGTGCAAATTTAGATCTATATAGACATATGGTTATAGAATTTAGAGTGATCTGGAAGTTTGTTGAGCTGTCTTAACAAATTATTTCAGCTTTCCACACATATTTTCAACTGTCTGTCTAATTTTTCGCAGTGAAGTTTCGTTTGGGTGTATCGAATGATAATCAAGTTTGGCGATATGATTGTGGCGCGTCGTTCCTCCAGAATGTCGAGTAGACTAGCTTATAATATGATAGCGATATTCATCCTGTTACCGGTCTTATACCAGTTAATCTGTTATCATTGATCAGGTGTGTTCGATGGAACAATCAACTGATGATTTAAAGAATCGTTGCCAGCGACTTCACAAAGGATGCAAAAAATTTGTGTGAGTCTTCCGACTAACTTTCAATTTCAAATCAAACATTTTAATGGTAGTTTGATTTTGCATTGTATAATATAGTTGTTTGCCAATTATTGAGTTACTGGCGTATGTAAATAGTTGTCTGTATTACGAGAAAATGGGTTTAGTGCGAAGGCAATTTCAGAAGGGAAAGCACAGTGCTCTTTGTTCGAGACTCATGCCGTTCTCTTTTGGGTAGTTATATCTGAAAAACTGTCTTTGTTTTAATCACTTGTATTTGTCCTAAATGAATTTCCATCCTAATTTAAAATGTTAGATTATTCATCAGATCCAATCTGATATCTGAAACTGGGTAATTTAGTTTCATTCATGTTTTTTCGAAGCAACTTCGTTAGAATTTCCGTTAACTCGATTGTATTTAGTGTTGCATGTTATGAGGGCGGCTTGTGTGAGTATTACTCTAGAATGATCAAGTGATTATAAGTTTATGGAACCTATAAAATATACTATCTGAGATTCATAGAGACAGATCTACCCTAGAACTGCAGTGTTCTATTGACCCCTAACTTTATTTCTCACAAAGTGAACAAAGAGTTCTATTAATGCTTCCAATGTATCAAATCCGATCAATCATTTCACGTATAATGCTGCAGGGCTTCTGTTAATGAAGCATGCAATGGGGACACAATTTTTGCTGATGCCTTGGAATCCTTTGGTGGTGGACAGGAAGATCCTTTGAGTTTATCAATGGGAGGTAGGAGTTTCTGTCTATTATTTTCAAAGTTAATTTTATAACTACTTTACGTGTCACATAGCTTATAACCCTTCAATGGATGTATTGTTCCTATATCACCATAATGAAGATCACGGGCTTGCTGATTTTAAAGGTGCAAGAACAAACTTGGATGCAAGACCAATTTTATCTGAACTGGAAATTGTCATCTCATATATTTGTCACCGTTGTGTTAATGAACTAGTGTAAACTACTAGTGGAAACTAGTTGAAATTAAAAATGATAGGGAAACACTGTTGAACAACTGATAGAGCTTTGTTAATCTCCACCATTAGGTTAGATTTCATCAATAACATCAAAGCCTTGGTCCAAAAATGATTTTGGATCCGCTAACGTCAATCATCATTTGTAATTGTCAATGAGTGGTAAGCAATTAAATAGGAAGAGAACAATTAAATAGGTCGGGTTAGTAGGAATCAAATCCGATCAAGTTGGCAATCCAATTGGATCAGGCACTTTTCCACAAGTCTAAAATGATTTGGCTCAAGCTTCCATGTGAGGGGTTCATAATGACCCATATATTTCTGTGGCTTCGATCTTCGAGCTCCTCTACCACCTACCAGGCCTAACAGCGGCTCCTGAACTTTAGGGCTCCTCAAAATGTCTCGGAAATGGCCCAAGAACGCCAAACCTGCAAAATATAAGTAAATGGGAGCAGTACTAACGTTCAGAGCAGATTGTATGATAACATAGCTTAAAGCATATTAAACTCAAGTTAAATATGATTCAACAGAGGCATAGAAGGTCTCTATAAAATGCGAATATCAGCTAGCAAACAATTAAACGTGCATGAGATAAATTACAAATTTTGTGAAGCGCATTGGTGTTTCTTCTGTCACTATCTTGCTAGTGTATTTATTTTACTTCCTTCATCACTGTTTTATTAGGTCCACTTATATCTAAGTTCATCGGCGCATTCCGGGAGCTTGCTACCTACAAGGAGCTTCTTCGTTCGCAGGTGTGCATATTATTTGAACTATGGTCAGAAGAAGTTGTTTTTCTAGGGTAAATATTCCTTTTTATTGGAATCAGAATGACCCCTACTTCATATTAGAGTTTCATTCATGTTTGACTTTAAAGTTGTGATACTGAAATACTGATATCCCTTCCAGCATCTAGTCGCTATTGTGAATTTAATCTTGACTTTAAGGTCATTATACTAATAGAATTACTGTAATTCTTGCTCTATGTTCTTTTAGAAGTGCTGTGTTTTGTTGGCCGCTTTATTCCACTTTCTCATCTGGAAGTCTCCAAGTTTACTAATCGAATCCTTTGAGTGTAAGGGTGAGGATTGGTTCTTCTTTCCTTCTAGCAAGTCTCTGTGCATTGGTGAAAAAGACTGTTTGATATGAAGCATGAGATTCTCCTCAGATGATTAAGTGATAATTTTTCGTTATTGCTCTTTCATCGATGCATTTTACTCTTCCATGGACTTTTTTCCATCGTTTTTCCATTGCATACCCTTTTTTTAGAAAACAAGAGAAAAGTTGCTCTCTTATTTTCTCTCTCTTCCTCTAACAAATTAATCAAAATATAACCAAATTCATCAATTATGCACTTTATTCATACATTAAAAGTGATAATTTTTTGGTAGGGTACTTTTTTTTGTTCCCCCATGGACTTTTCTTCTTTACATGGGTGACAATTAGTCAGTGTCTTCCTGATGTGGTTTAAAATTTCTTTTTAAAATTTAGATATAGATGCTTAGAACCAAAAACACAGGTGGTTTTTACTAATTACCGACTGATAATGTACTCCTAATTTGTTGTTCCTTTGCACTTGATCCTTTCTAATCTCTATGTTGAAATTTGATCCCTGAAATTTTTTTAGCATATGGGTAACTGGTGAAATCCCCTTTCTCACTCTTTTATAATTTATTTATCATGAAGTGGCATGTGGTCGTCCCACTTTCAATTCAGATCAATTGAAATTGACCTCTCTCGCTGCTTTTTTTTTCCTTACTAATATATACTGGTGATATACTAGTGAACTCATTTGAGCAATGACGATGGTGACGAATGGTGAAACTATCAGTCTAAACCCTGAATTCTTAGTGCTATAATACTTTGAACTATGTATGGTTGAAACTTGCTTTTTATCGTAGGTGGAGCACGTTTTAGTTGATCGTCTCACCCAGTTCATGTCTGTTGATCTAGAAGAAGCAAAGGTAAAGATGTAGCATTACTCTATGGCAATCATTACTGAGTAATCATGATATGTGAGAATAAATTACCTACTCAAATGCTATCTGGTATCTAAATACTTTTTCGTCAATGGACATTAGTCTGCCATTTTCCATCGCCAAGCTCAAGTATTGCTATCCAGCTTGCATTGTTAATTTCTGATGCGTTATCTCAAAGAACAGGTTTGTGTAGGTCTATCTGATATTACTGCTGTGCTTCTGGAATAAAATGTGCAGAAGTTATGTTCTTGTTTTTGGCTACTTTGGCAAAGACTTCTGTTTAAAGCTGCTGTGCACTTAAAAGACTTATTTGTGATATTAGCATTAGCAGTAATAGGGTGTGCTTTTTCACATACGGAATTTTACTCTCACGTACGCCTTTTACAAATTTACCCTTTGTCATTTTTTTCATTCTCTTATCCAATTGATTTTTTTTTCTCCCTTTCCTCATCTCTCTTCACCACCAACCTCACTTCCCTTCAACACCTCCAGTCAGTCCAATCGCCAGCCGACCTAGCTCCGGCTAACCTCATATTGGGAAAAAATAAATCTATTTTCATGATTTACATTTAATTTTATATTTATATACCAAATTAATTAAAATTTTACTATTAGGTCTAAATAGTTGGGGTTTAATAAGGAGGGTTGATTGGGGACAGTTAGTCGACGAGTGTGGAGGAATATTAAAAAGTTCGCAGATCATATAATATGTAATGACTTTATTTGCACAACCGTGTAAACTTTTCAAGATTTATGTTTGGTTATGAATATTTCAATGGCCAACGTAACAGTGATAGCATTATGAAGTTGAATTCTGACTAACGTTTGAAACAATAGCGTTTTTCTGAACCACCATTATGTGAAAGAGTAGAATCCGTATGTGAAAATGTAATTCCGTAAATAATTTATGGCATGTTCCGGTTATGGTTTCCCATGTTCGTCGTTCTTGCTCCCTGGGAAAAATAATATTATTAAGGCAATCTGCTCAGATCCTGTGTTTACCGCTGTCCTCTCCTTTACACAGGATTCGCGTCGAAGATTCGACAAATCTATATATGCCTATGACCAGGTAAAACTCCATCCCTCTGTTCCTGAGCCCTCCAATAAATTCTTTACATTTTTGAATCTGGACTTGTGTGCTTTGGCGTAGTGGAATGCCTGTTTAAATAACAAGTTACGAGTCTGTGACTAGCTGATGGCTTTCTTGTGTGAATATTGCACTTCTGGGCTTCTGGCTCTGGGTGAAACGTTGAACGCTTCTTTTATCTACTATCTTCTGCATCTCTTAGGATATTAGGGGGGGGGGGGGGGAAGGGCGTAACAGAAGTACTGGACGGAATAACATGGAAATTGCGTAGTAGTGTGGCTCATGACCTCAACTTATGTAAAAGGCAATCTAAGATGATCTGAGGCGCTTAACGCGTCAATGAGCCCTGCGTTGTGTTCTTGAGCATCAACTGAACTATACTGTGGAACATGAGCGATGCAACCAAGTAAGTTGAGGGAAGGTTTATTTTGAAACTAGCTCATTGTAACATTGCCAAACACCTCTCATCGCTTTTTATTTTTCTAATGTTTTTTTCTCTCAACAAGAGGTAGCATCCATTAAAGGATATACTAGGGGGGGCGACATCCATACACAAAAATATGATGGGGCTTACGCCATATCCCAAAAGACAAGTCACATGCTCTCATGCTAACATGAGCAATCTTGTCTATCAGCAAACAAAAAGTCAATCGTGAATCCAATTGGATAACCTGACTCAAACCATACACCAACTTCAACAAGCGAAGTTTGAATTTTGGACGCATAGAAGCAATATCATCAAAAATATGATAAATCTTTTTCCATCCCGATTCCCAATTCACCATCAAGTTGCTAATGGAATCACTTTCCAAACTCACGGCCAAGTCAATAGAACATGCTTAGACTTACAAGGATGAACCCAACTCATGCTTAAGAGAGGCCAATATATATGCCACAAAGAAAAGACCAAGAACAAGAGAGTAGAACATGATTAGTGGATACATACTCTTGTTACTCAAAGAACACCGACTGGAAGTTTCGCCTGTAAAGCCTAATCTTTATTGGGTAATTTTCTTTATAATGTTTAAGTAAAAAAATGAAAACAAGCTATATTAGGAACCTTGCACATCCAAATCTATTTTGCCTTGAAGAATATTGCAAAAAATCCTAACAAAGAAAGGCCTTTATTTATGATGCATAATCGTGTTGATCTCTTGTTGAACAACTTTGACGAACTCAAGATCCTTTTAAAAGAAGATTCCTCCCAATCATTGAAAATTCTTGAAAACGAGACACCTGAAACCCCAGTGATGTTGTTTACTTTCTCACAGAATAGCTTCTTCTACAGTGGCTCTACATCTTGTTAGCATATTTACAAACTAGATACACTGCTAAGTGCTATCCATTTTTCGTAGAAAACTGATCTATTAGAATGGGACTTTCAAGTTGCAAGTCCATTCTTGATTCTAGAAATATACTCTGTTGGATGTATCAATAGCTTATTCATTTTCTTCTGGAAAGTTCTTGCATAGTTGCACTTCCTCTCAATGATTCTAGAACTAAATGTATTGTTGCAATGCGATGTGAGTCATTTGTAGGTTATGATGTATCTTGAATCTATTTGTTACTCGATGATATGGTGGAGTATGCTCAGTCTTTGTCTTAATGCAATGTTAGCTGTTTATATGATATTTTTACATAACTTCAGGATCTTTGTTTACTAATATCAAATATTCATGGCAGGCACGTGAAAAATATGCCTCGTTAAAGAAGAGTACACGTGAGGATATTGTAGCTGGACAAGAAGAGGTGCTTATCTGTTAGTTCTCTTTAACTTCAAACTTTTTTTGCATATTAAATTTCAATGCCAAATTTTTTTAACTAGGTTTGTCATGAGGTATGGATGTCATATTCTGACATAGTTCTACGGTTCTACCTTTGCGCTCTTACTGTTTGCGTTGCATGCTTATTTTCCTTCGTATGGAACGGTTGTTAATCTTTATAGATCAAAAGTGTTAATGAGTTGCATACTTTCCAACAATGGCGTGCTAGCCTTGGACCCAATTTTAGACTAACCTCTGTGTATTATTAAAAGTTTGATGTATCAGAGGATGTGTATATACTGACCAATTTAAGAGCTTCTACCATCCGAGTGTGTGAAATTTAGGTTACCAGCTATCTTTCGTACTTCAGTGTTTCTGTTGCATGCACTTCGTAAGTTCATTTGTCTGTCCTGTTTTTATTATGCTGACAATTTGGTGCCTACTTTTCGGACTTATGGAATATAGGCCGTCGAAATTGTATATATATGAAGGCAGTACTAGACTTGGCAAACGGGTTAATCGGATCGGGTTCGGGTCAGTTCAGGTCTATCATATTATCTGGTTAGTTCGGGTCGGGTCGGGATGTTTATGGTGTTTTCGGTTCAACGGGTTGGGTTATTTCGGGTCAAGGTCATTTTCGGGTCAATAATTGAGAGAAAAAAAGTTCGTTTAGTATTATTACCTATTTTTAGAATAATTTCTATATTTCACTCTTTATTTTAACGTACATAATATTAAGTGTGCTTTTAAATTAGTCCTTCAAGTTTTTTTTTCAATTAGAGTTATATTTTGTCGGATAATTTTCGGGTTAGTGGTTTCGGATCGGGTTATCTCGGGTCGTCGAGTCAGTTTCGGGTCAACAAAGTTCGGGTCATGTTCGGGTCGGGTCTATTCGGGTCTCGGGTCACATTGGAGAGTTTTAGTCCGGGTATCGGGTCAGCCTTTTCGGGTCGGGTAAATACTATTATCTCATTTTCCAATTAGAGGTGGAAATTCTAACGAAATTTTCCGATGACTGCATTTCAATCCATGATAGATAGTTGAATAGCAATTCTGAACGATAGAAAGGTTTGTGAGTTTATTTCTGTAATGTAATTATGTTCTTTATCAAAACAGTTGAAAAAAAGTTGAAATTATATCTGGATACGGTGGAGCATATTAAGATAAAAGTCTTATGGCAGAATTTGTTACCTGTTTATGATGTACTTCCACCAAAATTTAACATAAAGTTGCCGTTGATGGTTTTGATTATTTGTATACAGGATCTTCATAACTCAAAATCAGCATTCGAAAGAACGCGATTCAGCTTGGTATGATCAGTTTTTATTCTCTCTTGGTTTATGTTTAAATGCTTCTTTTGTTGTTTATTGATTTTCTTTTACCTCAATGGGGTAAGGATACCAGGTCAACGCCCTTATGAACGTTGAATCAAAAAAGAAATATGAATTTTTGGAGTCCTTCAGCGCAATCATGGATGCACACCTTAGATATTTCAAGCTGGTAAATAGTTTGTCTGGACAGTTTACAGTCACCATCATAATGATTATATAATGTTCATGTGAAAATTGAAGTTTTGTTTTAATTTTTTTCAGGGTTATGACTTATTAAGTCAAATGGAGCCCTTGATACATCAGGTATGAAAATGAATCTTCCTTTTTCATTCTGTTGAATTATTATCAAGGTGGCTGGTACGTCTGAACTCTGAATCAATTAGAAATGGTTCCAGCACTTTCAGAGATGTTGAAATGGTGTATTTCAAAGTGGAGGTTATGGGTCGCAGGGTATGGTGATAGATGGTTACATTAATATAATTCATGGTTCTACAATGGAGGAGATAGCCTCACGGCGTATGAGGATTTTAACTCATAGTCTGTGATGTTGCCTTTGGTGCGTGATGCGGTATCAAAGGTAAAGCTTGATGAAGCTCCAAGTTAACACTTGACTAACGGTAGACAATGGAATTTTAAATCATAGTCTGTGATGAGTTGTCTTCATATACACCCTTTTATTGTTAGCGGGAGGGATGTTCTGCGTGAGGGTTGACAAACACATGGAATTGAAGATTTGAAAATCTGACTTTTATAGCGATGATGATTTTTATGTTAAAAAAGATTAGGACTTCATGAGCAATATGAGGCAAACTTCGTCCTAATAGACCTTAAATTGTCTCATGTTTTGGCGAATCAAGGGATGGACCTTGGAGGGTGTAGACATGTTTAATAACAAGGTGAATGTTGGATATCAAGTCTTAAGGGATGGGCTGTGGACTCTTGGAGGGTGTAGACGTTTAATAACAAGGAGAATGTTGGACATCAAGTTAATATGACGGGATGTGATTTAAGTTTTCTTGGTATGATCCCATTATGGACAACGTTTGAAAAATCGAGTTACAAATACGTTACATGATGCAGGTACTGACTTATGCACAACAGTCAAAAGAGGCTTCAAATGCTGAACAAGACAAACTTGGAAGAAGAATTCAGGAGTTCAGGACTCAAGTACAAATGGACAACATACATGCTTCTAGCAACACGGAGGCTTTAACAAATGTTGATTGTCCTCGCCCGATTGGTATAGGTCCCTCATACAAAGATATACAAGCACTTATGCAGTCTAGTGCAAATGGCATGGTAATTTAATAGCTTAGACCCCGTGCAATGCATGCACGGTATATATAGGTTTTTTAATTTTAAGTATATTATACTTGTATAAAATTAATACATAATTAATTATGCACATTTTTCATTATTATATTTTGCTTTGAGAAAAAAAAAGTTGGAACTGAAATAATGAAGAGAATTGAGTAATGCACCGAATTGTATTAATGAAAATGTTATTTATACGACAAAGTCAACTTTTAAATTTTCTCAATTTTTATTGCCATGAAACCAATAATAACAGTATACTGCTTTACTAATTTGTCTTTTATACCGAGTACTGGTCAAATAATTCTTTATTAATAGCATCAATATAAGATTTAGAAATTTATAGTTTATCAATTTTTTTTTATAATTAAAAGATTATAAGGGAGTATAATTTGATGAAAAATTAACTCTAATGAAAGTATAATACTTTAATGAAATAAATTATCATAATTGGTGTCCTTATTTAAGTGAATGTAGTACTTAATAATCATCTATTTCCTTACTCAATCAGTTTCTTAGCTTCAGATTCATCTTTCTATTGTCAATAGGTGGTTGTAGTGTGATACCTTATTGATTGAGTCTCATTTGCTTTTGGTGGCCTATTTTGGATATTTTTGATTTACCACGGTCCACAGGTACAAACTATCAAACAAGGCTACCTCCTAAAACATTCTTCAAGCTTAAGGGCTGATTGGAAGAGGCGATTTTTCGTTCTTGACAGTCGTGGGACATTATACTATTACAGAACAAAGGGCCCAAAACCAATGGTAAATCATTTTTCTATTATGTGTTTTTGATTGGTAGTGAGCTTCATGAAGAGATCATGTCTTAGCAATGCAGAGAAGTAACTGGAGCATGTGCTATCTACTTTGTATGGAATAGTCTGTTAGGAAGTCAGTAGGGACCTCTTAGTTTTCCCCCTACCCTTTGTATGGAAGTTAAAAAAGGGGGGAAGGGGAGGGGAAAGGAATGGAATGGAATAATTCATTTTCCTTCCTACTCTCTTATGTTGGAAGAATTTTAATTTACCTCATAGGAGGAAAATGAAGGATTCCATTTACCCTTTCCTTCATTTCCCCCCAACTCAATTTTGCTAACCAAACAAATGAAATTGGTCTCCTTCCTCTACTTCTGATAATTCGTCCTAACAAATGATTATTTTTTAGGTCTATAAATCTCCTTATTGTTTCTGCATAATGTATGTAAATGGATGCAAATTATATATAGTACTAAAATAAGAGGAGTATTTAAATGATAAATTATTTGTACTTAAATGATAAATTATTTGCAAGAAAAATGTATTTTATTCGTTTATAAGAGGAGTGCATGTTGGTGAAAATAGCCAATTATAGTTCATATTTTGGAAAATAATCACGGGGGAGTCGCAGAGTTGAACACGTGGAACATTGATGAACTACTTGCCAAAATCTGTCAGTCACTTGTAATCTTGTTGGACTAATTTATATTCCATTTGAACCACAATGATGGGCAAAAATGTATATTGCATGGACCGCCTTCTCCCTCTTATTCCCTTATAAACCCACATGCTGATTTGCTAGCTCGGCAATATAGTTTGCTAATAAGCCCAATGGATCTTGCTTTCTCAAACTATCTGTTCCAAGAGAAGGATTCAGCAAACAGCATAAAGGTTTCCCATGAAGTCTCCTATATATGCGGTGGAGACATCCGTTTTACTGGAACATTAGTCTCCTATATATGCGGTGGAGACATCCGTTTTACTGGAACAGCATAAAAGATTCCCTTTCATGTCTTTCTGAAACATGTAGTTCAACTGATCTCATATCTTATCTTTCCACGTGTTTTCTATAACTTTCTGTAGCTTGATAAAGAATGAAAGGGCTCTGTTAACGTCTCCACTTACACTTGTGCACCTCCCTTCCCATTAAATTGGGTGTAAACCTCGGCTATAATTCTTTTTATTTTTCTTGCTTTTTATATCGAAGAAAAAACTAGTAAATATTTTTCAATGCCTATTCTGGTTGAACCAATACTATAAATTGACTGCCACCTTTGACTCCTATTATGCTGCTGTGAGTTGTTGCGCATCTTTTGTTCTAATTGTTTTGTTTTTCTGTAAATTTGCTAAAGGGTTTTCTTTGTCGTAATTCCAGGGCTCTAACTCAAATCAATCAACAAACACAGGAGGAGAGCAATCAAATGGTGTTTTTGGGAGATTCCGAGCAAGGCATAGTCGGACATCTTCATTGAGTGGGGAAAGCACTCTAAGCTGTCGTACTGTTGATCTGCGTACTTCGACAATTAAAATTGATGCAGAAGACTTGGACCTCCGTCTTTGCTTCAGAATAATTTCGCCATCAAAGTCGTATACATTACAGGTAGATGAAAGATATTTTTGAAGGGAGATAGACAGCTTGAAGTAGGATATTCTCAGATTCATAAGTAGCGATTTGAGAGTGAATTGTTCTGAGGAAATCTGATATGTTATATTTTGACAAACCAAATATGATATGTTTGATTATATGAATATCAATCTACTCAATCTGGAAACTATGATTCCAGTCAATTTATATGCATTGTTCCAGAGTGAGTCTCTTTGTTTTTGCAACGCTTGGGTAGGGCTGTGTATGTATGAATGTATGATTCTCCTTACCTAGCTATATGCTGTGGGGTAATGATGTATATACAACTGGTATTCAGGTGGGCCGTTGTATTGGTAAATAAAAAATTGACTGTAATATTTAGTTCATGCTATTCTAAGTTTGGTTGTGCTTTATATTTTTTGGCAGGCTGAGACTGAGGCTGATAGGATGGAATGGGTCAACAAAATCACAGGAGTAATTACGTCGCTTTTGAATGCTCATCTATCGCAACAGGTGATCTGTCATACTTTTGTGGAAACTCTATTGTATAAATCTGCGAATAGTACTTGTTTCTGCCAATATCTATTGATAATGCATTGCTGCTAGTTTGTTCTTTTGGCCTTCTGTGTTACTATGATCAGTGTTTTAAGTTATACTCCGTAACATTTTAATTTTTCCATCATTTTTCTGTTTATTACTTAACAGTGGTAAAATATTATTAGGAGCCGTTTATTCATGTGAATGAAAAGCATAACAGCAGGCTTGCAAGTGAACCTGTGTCAAACATCCAAACATCACAAAAACAGGGCCATAGCTGGGGAAATATGGAAATGCAAACTGAAGGCGTATCTGGGCTCTTAAGAGATATCCCTGGAAATGATCAGTGTGCAGAATGTAGTGCTCCTGAACCGGATTGGGCATCTCTTAATTTTGGCATTTTGATGTGTATTGAATGCTCTGGCGCCCATCGGAACCTTGGTGTGCATATTTCAAAGGTACTTATAATGTATAGTTCAAGTCTAATGTATTGCTAGCAGCATGTGAAATGCAGAGCTCATCGACTTTGGGTAGACCTTCACCTCAAACCACCTTGATTTTTGGAGAAACTGACGACTCCTACTGAGTATATACCACTTCAAAATCCTACTTGATAAAATAAAATGCTTCAATTGAAGCCTTTTATGACTACCCCAAACTTCGTATCTTTCCTAATTTTTAGCAGAATAACTGGACTTTCCCCTGATACTATCCCCCAATGCATCCTCAGTTCACAATAGATGCAGCCCTTTCATTGGCGAACACAATTATCCCCAGTCAGCTAATCATGTTCACAACAGATTAGGGGTAATATTGGTATTTCACCCATTTTATCCTACTAAATTTAGAAAGTGAGAAATAAATTTTGGAGAAGAGTGGACAATAAAAGTGGGGTGGACCAGTGGAGGGAGAAGTAAATTAGACGATGTCATTCTATACTTGGTTGTTGAGTTATCTTGCTTAGTATGATATTATGTGGTAGTTGAATAATGATTTCTCAGCATACTAATGACTAAATCTGGATGTTCGGTACAAAAAAACATAAGAAGCCTTATTGTTATTCCGGTTATGTAATTTTGTAAATTTTAGAGTAATCGGAGTGTAACACTCAAAGGTCAAAGTTGTTAGAGAAGTAGATAAATAATATTGTAGATAATTTTAACATGTTAGTTACAATCAACTTCTGTAATTCATTTGCAACTCTATTAACCTACTTCGTATAATATATCTTAAGCTGCAAGACTGCAACCGACTTAACGATCCAAATGTTCACATTTATTTTGATGGAAAGTAACTTTAGTTGGAAATTTAGGTTGCTAGAGTAATAAAGTCTGTATATTATAATGTAGGACTCCTGAGAACTTGTATTTACCAGATGGATATTGTTATATTACCTATTTTATGATTTTCTTTGCAGCCATAACATGATGGGAGTATTGTGTTTTACTCCCTTTGATTCCTTAGAAAGGCCCCATATTCCATTTTTAGCTTATTAATTAGAATTTCCCCATTTTCATTTAGAGCATGCTTTTGTTAATAAAATCTTCCTCCTTTATTGGTGACACTCACAACCTTAATCCTTGTGCATAAAGTAAATGAGACATTTCTAAAAAATCGGAGGGAGTATAATTTTCCAGTGAAAATCCCATAATCATTGTTGCTGATTCTCTTCTTGCTTTTACCATTAGACAGCTGAATACAATAAATATTCATTACTCCATACCACTTAGCTGTCCTTTTTTGGCCATGTGTGGGAAGAATCTAGCACTTTATGTATGTGGACTTGTATTAATACAGGCACACCGCACACAGTTAGGTGATGAATTGTTGGTCTGTAAATCAGCTTATTAAGAACAATGACTTCTAACATTAGCTGATGAATTATTGTCCTGTATGAATTTTGAGAAAGGAATCTTTTAATACCTCTTGTAGGTTCGATCTATAACACTGGATGTGAAGGTTTGGGAGCCAACAATCTTGGAATTATTCAAAGCCCTTGGAAATGCTTATTGCAACTCTGTGTGGGAGGAATTGCTTTCACATGACAAAGACGGGTACAAACAGACTTTTCTATTGCTTTAAGTTTGACAATACATGCATTGTCTGTTAACATTGCCACTACAGCAATGCTTGATCTATATGCATTAAGATGGACAAATCAGTTTTTTGCCACTAATGTAGTGTGAAGCTTTAGCTTCGTAGTATAGAAAAGTGAGCCTTGGTGTGCTTAAAAACCAAGGCTCCTTGAGGTATTAGTCAAAATGTCTCATTACGCCTTTATTGGACCTTGTAGGTATAAGGCGCACTGCTAACAGATTTCCGTAGTTTTTTTTTTTAATATGGCCTTCTTTTTGTCACATTGTGTCTAGCTTTGACTCTTTTACATGTTACCCATCTTCAATATCTGAAAAAGGTATTGTTGCACAAAATTTTATTTCGAAATACAATTTTTTTTGCAAAAAAAGTGAGCTGCGTTCTATGAAGTGTGCGCCATCACCTCGCACCTATGTTCCTCAGACTCGGTTAGAAGTATCCGACACGGGTGCGTTTCTGTTTTATAAAAAAAACAAGTTTTTGGTGTAGAATGAAGTGTCCTACCCACGTACGAGTGTCGAGTGTCCGAGCAACATAGCCTTGCACTTTGGGGTTTGTCACCACAATCCCTTGTTACCTTGATGAACCTCGGGCCTTTCAGAACTAAGGTGTAGAATTTGTAATACAACATTATTTCAGTGTCCCAAAGGAAAACTAAATTTTGAAATGGAAGTAAATGGCGTATTGCTATGTCAGGAATGTGTAGAAATACCTCCTTCATATGCTTTTAGTGGCTGCTGATCATATGATTTTGTATTTTGAATGTGTTGATTGTGTTCTTGCTACTGGCATCTTTCAGTTTTCTGCCCTTTGTCTTGCATATGAGAAGACTGGCGAGAAGGAACCTTTGTAGTTGGCTGTTTTCCTTTTCGCTCTGGCCCTTACTGTGTCATGCTTCCTATCAAATCTGTCCTTTTATGTTCAAATTTCATTTCTTTAAATACTCTATTTTCCCATTTTCACTCCTTGCCAAATATTCTCAGAAGGTTATTATCAATAATTTCTTAGAACCTGAGGACCGAGGACACATACAAATGCATATTTCAGCAACTGCAACAGACTCTTATCTCATATGTGCATCGTATAATGAACTCTTTTGTTGTAATTTCTTAGTCACCTAATGAGACAAAGGTATGACAATTGCAGGAATGGTGAATCGGAGTGCTCGACCACATCTATTGTAAAGCCTTCTTCACATGATTCATTCAATAAGAAGGAGAAATATATCCACATGAAGGTAATATGTGGTATATTATGATGTCGCTGCAGACAAATTTAGCAATCTTTTATTTTGTTCCTGTTTTAGAAAGAGCCTTATTCTCCACGCCTGTTTATTCAGTATGCAGAAAAGCAGCTAATTAGCCAAAAACCGAACAGTTTTGCTTCACACGCCAGTGCTTTGTGGGAAGCAGTCAAAGCTAGCAACTTGCAAGAAGCATACCGTCTCATAGCTATATCAGACACCACTATTCTGAATACCACATACGATGAGATTCAAAGTATCGATTCATTACGCCTAGAAGAAACACTGAGTAAAGAAGGTCACAACTTGGATCCGTCTGCTTGCCCAAGGTTAAAACCCGGGGAGCCTGAAAATTGCTTACGGGGTTGTTCACTACTACACTTGGCGTGCCAGGTCGGGAATGCAGTCATGATTGAACTATTGCTGCAATCTGGCGTTGATGCTAACATGAGAGACTTCCATGGAAGAACGCCTTTGCACCATTGCATTGCTAAAAAAGACAATGAGTTGGCCAAATATATTCTAAGAAGGTAAATTTTTGGAAGCAACATTTCTAATAATGCAAATACATGTCCTTCCCTGTCTTGCTCGTTTTTCCTAGGAACTTGTTGTATGCTAATATAGTTGGTTTACTCAGGGGGGCTAGAAGACTCATTAAAGACTGGGGCGGACTAACGGCATTGGAGAGAGCAATGGAGTTGGGATCGATAACAGACGAGCAGCTCTTCATACTGCTTTCTGAAAATGAGTAACCTAAATTTTGTAGCTACTTTGGGCTAAAAAATTTCATTTTTTTAGCTTGTGAGATTATGCAAATTGGTTTATGTACGAGGGGACTTGATAGCGTATAATTATAAAGAGGAAATGGGTTCGACACTCAAATCTTAGGTTATGATTGAAATTCATGTTGTACAATGATACGAGTTTGTGTATAACAATTTAGGCAAATTTGTCTAAGTACTGTTCCTGTGGACGATGAGCAGACTTGTCACTTCACGGTTAAATGCAAATGTAACGATCCTAGCTTGCATCCATTTTGAGTGTGAATAAATCAAATTAACCTGCATATTTTGGTTAATACGAGGGCAAATAGTGACAACAAAAATTTACAGTACGTAATAAATGGACTCGATCTTATTGTGAATATTACTCTTCTAAACCTCCTTAATAGTAGTAAATGAGAAGGAAATCACACTTAATCATCAACCCAACCTATTAATCATTCTGATACGAATGAAAGTAGCGGAAACGATATTTGGTAAATTAGACCTGTAATTCACCAATAGAGAACGAACTCAAGACCTATTGAGTACGATCGAGTCGTTATTCAAAGATGCGTTTGAATAAAAACAGAGTTTTGCTAAACAAGCAGTATTGAGATTTTCTTATTACGATTTCTGAATGACAAATACAAATAACAAGCAGTTATAAATAGCCAACAAGAAAGGCCAGTCGAACAGCCTAAGGCAGTGAAAACTTCCTCCTTAAGATAGCTAATTAAGACTACTAATTAAGCCAAATTAAGACCCCCTTTATTTGTAGCATAAAAACAGAGGCAACTAAAGAGATACATTAAACAAGTTGCATATGACATTAAATGGCATCCGGTCCACTGCAAGTTATTAAGCAAACGAACTGCGTCGTCGAACCAAACAGAGCACCCTTCTCCATTCCTAGCACAACACTGTCAACATTGGTACTCGTATCATCGTCACCTTTGTCACCCGTATCATCCCCTCCCCCTTTGAAAGGAATTGACCTCAATTCGCTAAGGCCGTCATCGTTCAAATACGGGGATAAATCGCCCACATTAAAAGTGGCATGGACCCCGTAATCACCGGGCAATTCGATTTTGTAGACGTTGTCATTAACACGAGATATTACCTTGTATGGCCCCTCGGCTCTAGGCATAAGCTTATTTTTCCTCTTACCCGGATTTGATGCGAATTTGATTGCTTGTCTAGATTCATTGCTCGGGTAGATTCATTGTTTGTCATTATGTTATTAATAAATTTTCTTAATAATTGTTATTCTTAATAGCTAGGCTTTTGGCATTCTTTTTGCTTTATTGTAAGGCTATATATAGCCAGTCAAGCTTGTTTTGTAACACACCCAAGATAAGAAAAAAGCAAATCCTTTGATTGTCGAGTTTCAATCAGTTCTTTGTTATTGTTTGACGCGTTTTCAAACACTAACCCGAAATGTAATCAATAGGTCTTGATTATAGTTCACCATTGTTCGAATTATAGGTCTAGTTCGAGCAAATATCCCATTATTTTGAGTTCTTGGCGGAATCCAAAGCAAATATCCCTTATTTTTATTATTAGTCTTTTTTCTTTTAAAACGCTTCCGCAAAATTTCGTATCATATGGTATCAGAGCTTAGGCTCTTGATTTCCTTAAATTCAAGACGGTCCTAGGCGCATCAAACTCAAGTGTTGAAATTCTGATTGCGATTGGAATTCAAGGGTTAAACTCGAGCGAGGTAGTTCAAGGGTTAATCGGTTTTGATCTCTAGAGCACCTTCTAGTAACTTGTTTTTCAAGGGGTGGAAGTAAAAAAAAAAAAAAAAAAATCATGTTTTCGTCTGGTACTATTCATCCGGAAAAAAAAAAATTGTTCTCGCCAGGGTTCTGTTCACCCGAAAAAAAAAAAAAATTTCCTGCTCGTCTGGGTACTGTTCATCCGGGAAAAAAAAAAGTAAGACATGTCGGTTTGTTCTCATTTGAAAGCACCTACGACGATCCCGGGGGATTAAATGATTTCAAGAATCGGGTCGATTCTTTTCAAAGAAAGGGAGTATGATGCGAATTTGATTGCTTGTCTAGATTCATTGCTCGGGTAGATTCATTGTTTGTCATTATGTTATTAATAAATTTTCTTAATAATTGTTATTCTTAATAGCTAGGCTTTTGGCATTCTTTTTGCTTTATTGTAAGGCTATATATAGCCAGTCAAGCTTGTTTTGTAACACACCCAATATAAGAAAAAAAGTAAATCCTTTGATTGTCGAGTTTCAATCAGTTCTTGGTTATTCTTTGACGCGTTTTCAAACACTAACCCGAAATGTAATCAATAGGTCTTGATTATAGTTCACCATTGTTCGAATTATAGGTCTAGTTCGAGCAAATATCCCATTGTTTTGAGTTCTTGGCGGAATTCAAAGCAAATATCCCTTATTTTTATTATTAGTCTTTTTTCTTTTAAATCGCTTCCGCAAAATTTCGCATCACATTCCAAGTAGAAATCACATACATTGATTCAACTAATAAGAAGATAAAAGCATGAGAGGTTCAATAAGAGCAATTAGGCACAATGAACACAATTAATACCAAATTGTAAGTTAATCCCTTTCTTGTAAGCCAAGTTAGGAGGAAATCACACTCACTAATTCAATTACAAGGAGTTGCAAACATAGAATCACAAGAAAATCACACTTAATGATTCTAACAACAATAGATTAGGAAAATGGTAAGATTAAGATAATAAGAAAATCACACTTAATTACTTTAATCAAACAAGTTTCCAAATCCAACAACATAAAACACAAGGAATTAACAATAATAACAATAATTAAGGAAATATTAGGAGTCTTACAACCAAAAGATTACACCTTTGAGGATTGAATTAAGAAATAAGATTAGTTACTCATTCTAGATCTAAACCCAAAATAGATGAAAAATCTCAAGATTACAACTTTAATTAATTGTTTCACAAGGCAAAAATAGATGATAAGATGATGAAAACCTAGTGTTTTCATCTTTATATAGTCCAAACATAATAGAGGATTAATGAGCTGTAATTTGGTGAAGGCCCGTAACAAAGCTGAAGCTCGTCAGAAGGGGCGCACGGTGCGCCTGAGGTGCTTCCAGCAAGGCGCACGGTGCGCCCAAAGTGCTGATTTTTTTCCTTTGATTTCTTCTTTGTTTTTCCTTTGGATGGCTTTTGACTTGTTCTTCCTTGGCATGTTTCCTAGCATTCCTTGGGACTTAGTTGGGTCTCTTGCACCGCTTTAAAGCCGCTTAAAACTCTATTATGATCATGATGCTCGGAGTTGGTAATAATGGATTAAATCCATCAATACCGCTTCACCATATCGTCTTATTGTCCTAAAAACTACTAAGATAACCGGTAGAATTGTGAGCTTATCACGATATTATGGGTATTTCGCGTAAATCGTCAATTAACAAGTCCGAAAATAAGTAAAATGAGTATCGGGAAAAAAATACGGTGGTGATTAGGGAGTATACATGAAAGTTTGGGGGTTATTTGTAAAAATGTAAATACATGGTGGTAATTTGTAAAAATACGTAAATACATGGTGGTTATTTGTAATTTTTTCTTATTATTACAACCATACAAATATATGATTTGTGTTTGAAAAGTAAGTTTTATTCAATCCATAATCCAAAATATGGGGCCTTACTATGTCTATCAATACTTTAAGCAAACCATCTCAAGGACACATGAATGGGAGTAGAAAGTTGGAATTGCCTCGAGAGGGCTTTTTGAAGGGGAATGTCGATGCCGCAGTGATGGGTGCTATGGGAACTGGATTGGGGGTCGCTATTCGAGATCACAATGGTTGTGTTGGTAGAGTGGGTGTGCTGCAAGTGAGGGATATGTGGGACACGGACATAGAGGAAGCGAAAGCTATGGAGTTCGGGTTAAGAATGACACATGAAATGGGTATTGTGAATGTGAGCATGGAGACGGTCTTTTTGTCCTTGGTGAATATGCTAATGTCCGAGAATTTCCCAATGAACTACTATGGCAATATGGGAAGGCAGATAGGGATAATGTGGCCAAACAGTTTTCTTATGTTGAATTTAATTTCGCTACGAGAGACGGAAATAGAGTCGCGCATTCCCTGGCTCATCTTCATCTCATTTCGTACTCAACTAGGATTTGGTTGGGGATGGCGCCTGGGGAAATTGTTCTGATTGTATCCTCCGATCTCACATCGGTTTTTAATGAGGAATAAATAAAGTTATGTGGTGTACGAATAAAAGGATCAGTTTTCCCCAAGGGATCAAAACAACTAAAGGATACTAGTAGTTCGAAAATAATTTAAAGCCAAAATTATCTAACAATCATTATTCTTACCTGTAACGAAATATATAGTTGGTTTCATTAAAGACGGCGTATATTTGTCGTCATGTAATAAGGACATGTGATCTCACGAAAAGGCATGCTTTTGTTTCAAACTTTCAATAATTACTTTCTGCACTTTTGGTAGATCTAAGACACATGACTACCATACGAATATTCTTCAAGTAGACAGACCACTGCATTATGCAATTTGTCCTTTGTTCCGTACAAATGTTGGACAATCATGACGTCTGAAAAGTCATCAACATTTCCCCAACTTTATTTGTAACCACAAATATTCGTTTCCTTTCTAACCGTCACAAGTTTCTGACGGCTTATATATTACCCACATAGATAGATAAATTCAAGCTTTTTGTAATTCTCTAAGTTTGTCTTATCTACCCATATAAGAAATATTTGTCATATTACAAGCTTGTGACGGATAAACTCATTACTGTGAAGACTTATTGGTTTGTAAGAGTACCGAAGGATAATTGTTTGGCTATTTAGCGCTAATCAAAGTGTACACATAGGACTGTAGGAATGTATGTTTTTTTTTTTTTTTAAATTCGAGTTTTTGACAAGTAGCTCAAGTTACTGAGACGAGCTATTTAGCATGACGTTATGACAATTATCACTTTCAATTATTTGACGACTTTCTAAAATCTACTCAAAAAACGTTTAACTAACAACTCAACATATATGTCTTCCTCGAGAAAAAAAAACATATACTCCGTATTTTTTTTTGGGTTATGCTCTTTCATAGACACATTTTATTCATTTATGGACAAAATTGACCACTTTACCCTTATTATTGCAAGGCCAATTTTTTTCACTCATTTTTAATCTCTTTCAATTTCTCCCTCTTTAACTCTTTATTATTTATTATAAAGTGCTTCCTTTATAGGATTAAAGTTCAACTAAAAAGTGCAAGATCCTCCTGCAAATCTTTCTTTTTCCAAAACCTATTGCGCTGGAAACCAAGGGTCACAAGGATAAGATCTGAGATTGAAACGGATTCAAGGGTAACCGGAGACGTGGCAGTTTTAGCTGAGGACCCATTGAGATCGATTCAATTGGAGGGCTGCAACAGCTGGAAAACCTCCGGAGACTTGTTCCAAGCAGCAGCGAGAAACAACGAGCACGACTGAAGTGGCCTGATCCGGTTCAGAATCCGAATCATTCAGTACTGACACCCTCACAACCACCACCGCCCGACCACCACTGCCCAGTCCAACCCACCATTGCTCCACCCTTTCCTCCGCTCCACCGCCTCCTAAACCCTCCCCTTCCCCCTCTGCCCAGCCCACATCCCGCATTACCCCTCCCATACTCACCTCCTTCGTCAGTCACTTGACCCGCCCAAACATACCACTAGATCTGCGCCTCACCGCCTACCAGTGTCCCTCCTTCAACCACCGCCCCTCCGTTTCCGCCTCCGCCACTCAGCCCTCCCTTTTGCTGCCACCCTTCCCAATTGAAACCTTAATTTCTATAAAAGATTCTTAACATTATGTGTTATTAAATTGATCCAATTTTATTGATATTTACAATTTCAATGGAATTATTAATTGATCAATATGTTAATTAGAATGCATAATTGTTGAATTTGCTCAAAATTTGATTAATTTTTGAGAGAAATGGAAAAGGAGAGATTTCCTTTTGTCTTTTTGAAAAGGGTAGGTAATGAAAAATTATATGAAAAAAAGTACATGAAAGAGTAAAACGTGTCCATGAAAGAGTAATTACGTTTTGTCGGAAAAAAAAAGCTAAATAAGTTATAATACTCAATCCAACAATTCAACAAATACAAACAATACTTGTACTATCTCTTGATTGAATCCTCTTTTTTTCAGAAAGACAGTTCCTCTTTTTTGGTTTGATATGTTTCTTCCTCTATTGTAATTTAATACAATACATATTCTTCCATCTCATACTAAACATCAACATACAAAATCATGTACAGGAATATCCTAATTCCTATTTATCTTAGACGCAGAAAACACTAACCTTCCTAAATCATAAATTATGCCAACTTACTTGAGAATTTACCGAGTAATTGCTATGCTAGTTCCCGCATTCTAAATTTCTAATGCCTAAGCTCATTGCGTAACAATGTTTATCTACTATCATCACTAACTGACGGTTACATGTTCTAATCTGACATCGTCAAGAGCTTTAGAAGCTTCGGAAGTAAAACTTTCCAATGACTCAAAGATAGGAATCAAACCTGCTTGAATGGATCGAGAGACCGCGTCATGCACTAATTTGATTGCTTCCTTGTGACCCGCTCTCTCCTCTCTTACCCTTTGCTTCATTGAGTCTAAATCGACCTTTAGATCATCGAGTGGAGAAATTCCACTATCAGAAGCAACTATCGAAAGGCTATTCTTGTCGGACAACGCGTCATCATGCTCGTGTCCTTTTCTTTGTCTCTCAACCCTAATTGCCCGGACTTGTTTTTCAAAATCTGTGTATATGTTATCAGCCTTGAGTCTCCGACGCTGCTCTTCATCTTGCCTCTCCCATAGTTGATGCAAACTTGAGGCAAAATCATTCATTGCTGTTTGCACTTGTGATTCAGATACTCTTTCCATGGCTTGTTTCCAGTCATGGCATATCACGAACACAGGTGGGGCCCCAATCCGGCCAGGAGAAAAGGGCATGACACCATCTAGTGTCTCTTCCGGTTCATATTGGATGCACCTTTCGAGCCAGCAATTCAAAGTCTCAGCACAGGATCTTTGCATCTCGATCCAGTTGTTAAAACGTTGGCCCCACTTCAGTAGCTCTGCTTCAAGCTGAATGGTGGCCCGGACGCTTGAATCTTTTCTCAATCCCGTATTTGCTCTGAGAGCACGGGTTTTACTCTCTAGGATGGCCTGAAATTGTTTCTGATGACATTTGAGCATCAACTTCCACATCTTTCTCAATCTGAAAATGATGGGCCGGTTAATTAGATACCCAAAATAACCAATTTCATCATTGAAACAAACATTAGCAATAGAACGTCTATGAAGTAATCATTATGCCCAGGAATGAATTTTTTATTATCCATTTTTTGGGTGTTCACAAATAAAGCTCACTTATGTGTGGTCATTACGGTTTCTCATTTCCATTAACATGTTACAATGTTCCGTACTTTTATGCAAAAAAGTGGAAGATGATTCATGGACAGTGAGATTTTCCCACCCCCACCCCAAGAAAACAAACTTATCTTATGAGCTAAATAATTCAAGGCAGCAATCATCCATTTAAGATAGATCCAGTAACCGGACAGCAATAACTCCCTAGTGAATCAACATAGTTCATCGAGGCCACGTGACTAGACACAAACCAAGCTTGACTTTGATACCTTGTCAAACAGTGGACATCATAACTAGTACAGAAATGGATCTCATACCCATATACCAATTCCTTCAGTTGAGGGTGAAGTTCCTCGTCCCTTAATTTGTGTATCCTGCCGGATATGAAGTCCACAGCTCTGACACTGACATTAATTTTGGTCAACAACTTTCTTATTGAGAACTGCGTAGCTTCAATCTTACTAGTCTCAGCTCCTTGCTCATCTAAAGTTTTAAGCTTCTTGCACTGCTTCTCATACATAAGTCTAAGCTTCTCTTCATCCTAAAATCAGCACAATGCCCTAAACAAATTGAGCGACAATGTAACAAAAGTGTACTAAAAAATAAGGATCAGAGATTCAGAACAGGGGCATGATAAGCATTTCATTTGGCATTCAAAATGGCAAAAAGTTTCAGGTAGATCAGTATAAGCAGCATACAACAGATGCTACAATTCATGAGCAAAATGCTGTTGAGAAGTTAAGACTACAAGCCAAACAGAAGGGCAGTATAAGTAAAGTCACGGCCAAAAGAAGCACAGGGAAGAAACAACATGATTGCCCCAATAAACTTGTTCTTCATTTAAATGCGCAGGAAGAGTGATGCTACATACTAGTAAATGATTTAACGGAGAAGTTCTTGAAGATGTAAATGAACGAGTGAATTATTGCTTTTCTAAATGCTCTAGTTCTAGTACAAAAAAGAAAGTGCACATATTATACTACTACAACTAGCCAAATGACATGACAAAATAAGGTTCTCTGAATCCTTTGAGAGTTCTGCAGGGCTCTTCACTTTTAAAAGTCAACAAAAGTCATTTAACTAAGAAGTGGTTAACAAGGTCTTGTGTTCGAGATATGACCCATAGCCTTTCCCCTATTGGCAATGAATTTAACCGGTTACAATCATTGTCACTACAAATTCCACCAACTGCATAGATGGTATTCACCGATAACTGCAAAGACGCAACCGTGTTGGTAGAGGCATGGCAGGGGATGGGGAGGATACAGTGAACTGGGTAACAACAATTTATGTCCTAAATGGGTTGTAGCGTTGTACAATCATTATGCAGTGAGCAACAAAGAATTTATGCACGAACATTACCTTAACTTCCTTGTAGAGTTTCTTCTCCCACACATATAATTTATCCAGCGTTGATGCAAGGCTGCGAGAGTCCAACTCCTCAGGATACCCTGTAGTGAGACCAGATGGGGAGTGGAATGATGACAACGATGTGGAACACACCTTCGCTAGCATTACTGAAAAGACAATTATTTATGCTCCTAATTAGCAAAGATGAATGACGTCGTGCCTAATTTAACTTTATAGTTGGAAATATTTCTATCTACTGAAAAAACATGTGACTGTTAAAATGGTCTGCGTAAGTTCAAACAAACATGCTATCAAAGTCAACACCCAGCATGTTCTTTCAGGCATGTCTAGTATAATCTACCAGTTTTCCAACAAAAAGGTACGGACGGCTATTATAAGCTTGATCAAATTCGTAATTGCTACCATCAAATGATACTCCAGCAGCCAGAGCAAGCATCGGTAATCAACAGCAACTGCACATTAGACAAGGAACGGGGAAAAGTATCATTGAGTAAAAGTACCTTTGAGAAAGGTGGCGCGTGACCTATAAGGCTCCCTGCCTACTTCAAGCAAAGTGGAGACTTCCTTGCCATAATCAGTAGCAGCCTCAAATTCATCCTTGATCTCCCTAACAACCTCCCTGAGGTCCCGTGTTCCATCAGCCGACAGTGTGGTCAAGCTACTAGGCATAGAGGAATAAGCCTCATGAGATGGACCCACATTTCCGTCTACCTCAAAGCTCACCCCTTTCTTCTTAAGATACACACGCTCCTGCTTTTTCTCTTCCTCTTGCTCTTCCTCTAACTCCTGCTCATGCAAGTGATCATGCTCATGGTCCTCCCCACTATTAGAAAATGTGACAACGCTAGGCTCAGTCTCCGGACTGAAGCTACTCCCTTCCACCTCTCTCTCCTCATCAACAACCTCCAGTTCCGGCTCTTGCTCAACAAAAGGCCTCCGTTTAGAGGTACCCTCATGAAAATTACCAGCATTATTACTACTGCTAGTATTACGCACATTATTAGTATTAGTATTCCCCCTGGACCCTTTATTTTTAACAGGAATCTCATGAACATGATCCTGAAAATGCACTGTTCTATTACCCTTTTTGGTATTGGACATGGGAAAACTGAGCTCAGTCTCAGTCTCCTCTTCCAAATCAGGAATACCTTCCCTCTCCCTAACCTCCCTCGAATCTGGACTACTTGAATTCGACTCATACCCGCCCCCATACCCATACATCCCCGACTGCTGCTGTTCTCCACCCCCATAAAACCCACCCCCATACACACCCACCCCCTCCCCACCCCCCTCAAACGGATTAAAGTAATCCCAAGCGGACACCTTAGGAGATGGCGGTGTAGGTGGCCGCGCTTTCATCTTCTGTTGCTGTTGTTGTTGTCGGTCTTCCCTATGATTATTAACTACATTCTGATAACCATCATTATACGAATAAATCGGATTATTAACATGCTTAGGTTGCTCATAAAACACAGTAGGTATTCTAGTCGACGATTTCTTCATAAAATAACTCGTATAAGTCGTACCATTTCCATTACTCGACCCATAACCATATGAAGTACCCGTACCATCATTATAATTATTACTATAATTAGTATCATATTCATAATTACTATAATTACTATAATTACCATAATTAGCATAATCAGAATAAGCATTAGCAGTAGGATAACCATACGAAGTAGAAGGATCATAAGAATAGTAATTCGGAGGCGGTCCTGGATCCGGAATATACGATATTCCCGGCTGCGGTGACGACGAAGGCTTAACACCTCCTCTCCCTCCTGTCTCCGCCGGCGGCTTCTTACGGCGGCGATGATGATGATCTCCGTGATCATCCTCGCCGGAAGACGACCAATGCAGGTGATCCTCCGCCTTGGACGGCGGCGGTTTCTTGACCTTGAAGTCGTCGGAAGGGATGGTGAGGACAGGGGAGGAGAGAGAAGAGATGGAGGAAGATGAAGAAGGTGATGACGTAAGCAGAACAAGCTCTTCCTCGACAAAACGCCATAACGTGTCGCCGACGGAAGAGAGGTGTGCAAAGTATGCGACGTGTGCGGCGGCGAGAGAGAAGCGGTGGTCGGCGGCGGTTTTGAGAAGGTGTTTACGTTGTTTACAGAGTTTAACGAGGGCTTGGGCTTGGGCTTGGGCTTCGTCTTGTAGCTTGGATCCACCACAACCCATAATGAAGATAATAATGATGTTAGTGTAAGTGGAGGAGTGAAGTAGAAGAGCAAGTAAAATCATGATACTCCCATAAAAGGAGTATTAATTTAATTTAATTAATTAATTGAATGCGGGGATTACGATGCAGAGGTCTCTCTCTCTCTTTCTCTATTCTGTAGTTAGTAAGTAGTAACCCAGATCTTGTTTGATTAATTTAGTCCTGCTGTAGGTAATCGTGGTGAGGGAGTGCGCTCATATTTTAGGGACGGAAATTATGGTATTTACTGCATTTATTACTAAATAAAAAAAAGGAAGAAACAATGAGAAGAAGAGAATTAAATGAGAGTGTGGAGTTTGATGAAACTGCTCTAGTTGAGGCCTCAAGGCTCAACCTACATGCCCCCACCACTTTTGCAGACCTCCTTTCTTTTTTCCCTTTTCTAAACTTTACACCCAAAACAAACCTACTCTTCCAAAATACGGAGGAGAATCATTTATTTGTGTAAACATTATGTCAACTCGTGAATTGTTTATAATTCATTTGTATCATAACGTGAAATGATTTTATGATATAAAGGATGACAAATCCTTTGAAAAAGATATCTCATAAATAAAAGGTGACTTGGTATAAAAAATAGCAAGTTTGAGTTTCAAGCGGTGAGAGGTAGTATAACAGCTGTTTTAATACAATAATTGAAAGTTATTTTAGAAGTAATATTGGTGGCATTTACCAATATTATAAAAGGTTTAGAGGTTGTTCCACTTTAAGTATTGTGGGTTATGAATTGGTATTTGTTCGGGACGGTTACGTTGTACTAGTACTATTATAATATATATAGTGGATTCTAGTCAATTTGGCTAGTGGATTTTATTTCCGGTTTAGAAAGTTTTGACCCTAAATATTGTCTCATTTTATTATTGCTTACAATTCTTTATTTTTACGGTTTACTTGTCGATTGGTTGCTTCCGTTGCACGTGGGAAATTGACGCCAATTTCCCAATAGTGGTATCAGAGCCATTAGGTCGGTCTAGTGACTGTTTTTAATCGACAAGGATGTCAAATATGGGATCTCAATTTGCAGGTGCCAAATTTGATGGTAAAAGTAGTTTCATCCTTTGGCAAAGAAGGATGAAGGTCTCCTGGTACATCTTAGCTTGGCTAAAGCCTTGAAAAGGGGATGGTGGTTAGCAGGAAAAGATGAGTGATGACGAATGGGAAGAGATTTGCACCAAGTGTGCAAGCACCATAAGGTTGTGCATCTCATATTTCGTCATCAATTATTGTGCTCTTAATGACGACTCTCCATCAGTGATTTTGGAAAAGTTGGAGAAGCTTTACATGTCGAAGAGTTTGACCAACAAGCTGTTGTTGAAGCAGCGATTATATCAACTAAGGATGGAAGAGGATGAAAAACTAATTAGACATGTGAATTTATTCAGTGGACTCTTTGACAAGTTGAAAAAGATCGAAGCTTGAGAAGGATGATAAGGCGTTATTTCTCCTCAATTCTCTCCCGAACAAATATGAGACTTATGTGGATACTATTCTGTGCGGGAAAACATCATCACGATGGAGCAAGCACGGACAACTTTACTATCCTTTGATGCGAGGAAGAAGGACATGGCTGGGATACAAAACGATAGTACATATACACTTTTAGTTGCTCGGGATAGGAGAGGTCGATCGTTTAACAAGGATGGTGGATCGAAGCATGGTAGGTTTCAATCTAGAAGCGCTACTAATAATGATGTGAAGTGTTTCAAGTATGGTGACGTTGGCCATATTAGGCGGTTCTGTTCTAAGAAATGTAGGAACGAATGAAGAAAACAAATGGGCCACCAAGTTGGTTTCCAGTGAAGAAAGTAGTGCTTGTTTCCTTACCGATGATAGTGGCGTATTTGCGAACTTTTAATAGATGTGAACGACGTCTCTTTCAAGGAAGAATGGATATTCGATTCTAGTTGTGTCAGCCATGTTTGCACCCAGAAGGAACATTTTGACAAGCTCTAAAAAGGCGTGGCTAAGAACTTGAGTTTGGCGGATAACTCAACAGTTGATGTCATAGGTGTTGGGGTGGTGAAAATCAAAATGTCAATTAGGGTGGTGCATAATTTGGACAAGGTGACGACTTATGTTCCAAAGTTGGGAGGAATCTAATCTCACTTGGTCAACTGGACTCCAAAGGTTATGGGTGTAAAGCTCATAAGGGAGTTATAAAAGTGACTAAGGGTAATATAGTCCTCATGAAGGGGGCTACGTCGTGGTTTATACCGTCTGGATGGATATGCTGTAAAAACCTCATAGGATAGCTGAAAATATAAAATTCGTTCACATGTTTTGTTTGCGGAAGAGGAAACGAAGGTAGGTTATTTCCATGTTGCAGATAGGCGCAAAGGTAAAATTCCTGCTGGTGGCAAAGTGGAGAGCAAGTGGTGTCTCTCTGGAGTCAAGTAACGCTATTGACTAGGTTTAGGTTGTACACGGTGCATTGGCCGTGATAATGAGTTAGGGTAAGGATCGATGCTAACTGGAGTGTGCAACTGCTGATTTCAAAAGGTCAACGGTTGATTTCTTAGTGGAGGGGGAGATTTGTTGCGTAAACGCTTTTAATCCAACACAAAAATGTTTATAATTAACTAAGTGTTAAAAGTATTGATGATATACATGTAGCTATATATAAAGAGAGTACTCCGTATAAGATATGATTATAGTGGATTCTAGTCAATTTAGCTAGTGAGTTTTACTTCCGATTTCAAAAGTTATGTCATGGGTTTGACCCTAAATATTGTCTCATTTTATTATTGCTTACATTTCTTTACTTTTACGGTTTACTTGTCGATTGGTTGCTTCCGTTGCACATGGGAGATTGACGTTATTTTTCCAACAGAAAGATTACTTTATAATCATATCAAATTCAATTAATTTCTAGTCAATAGATTATTAGTAAACGGTGATGTTATGATCATTTTAGCTAATTTTTGTAATGCATCCGGTTATTCATATCTTATACGGAGTACTCTCTTTATCTGTAGTCATATATCATGTATTCTTAATAATATTTTTCTAATTACATTATTAACTTGTGCAATTATGACGCATGTGAAAAAACCGTTAATTAAAATATATCTTATTATGAGACAAAAAGTGAAGCTAGTGAAATATTGGTAACCAATGGAGGATAAGAAAGTACTTGTATAATGAATAAAAGAAATAACATACCCCGTAACAGGAGCGAATCCAGGATTTGATGTATGGGGTAGCAAAAACATTTAGGCTATAAATATTAATAAATTTTGAAGTCAAAAAAATTATACATAACTTTATAACGAGTACAATAACCGCTTATACAATAACTTAAAATATTGAGAGGAAAAAAAATAAGGAATTTGCTTGTAAGGGGAGTCGAACCCGGATACGTAGGTGAAAAACTAGCTTATACTACTCAAGAACAAGATGTTAATTGTACATTTAGTGGGATAACATTTACTTATTTATTACACTCTCATATTCTCAATAACTTTCCCATTTCATTTTAACACAATAATTAAGAAAACACACTACCCCACCATATAATTGAATTTGGACCATACAAATACACTGCCCCCCATACAATTAAATTTAGACCACACAAACACTTACAAAATAGAAAATAGGAAAATATTGTGAATAGACGAAAATAGAAATGAGGAATGTTATTGAGAATAGGAGGGAGTATTTAACAATATTTGGGAAAACACAAATATCTTCTAAACCAAATTTTTTACGTTTGGAATAGCGGCTGTTACCCCTTGCTACTAGGTGGGTTCGCCAGTGCCGTAAAGGCAATGGGAAAAGCCGGAAGACGAATGAAAGGAGGGAATTAAGTAGGAGTTGGATAAGTATTACGGAACAACGTACTAGTTGATTGTTGACATAAAACCTTAATGTATGTTAAGCAACAAATAAGATGAGTCAATGAAAAGTAATTAGTGATGGGGACAAGTAGGAGTTCCAGCAAATGGTACTGCATTTGACATTTCTAATGTCGTACTAAAATCTTTGGACATAAACACACGTACTATTTAAAAGATATAGAAAAGCGTACACGTAATGACGTCAAATGTCCACCTACACACCATTTTACCATTCTTAACTACCAGATTGGCCCTCCCTCCTGTCCTATGCGTCATTCTTGATCCATTTTTTAGTTGCAAATACTAATATACGAGTTAATAGGGACACAAATATCCGCAATTTTTAGGCAAGTTGTTATATGATTTGATATATATTTGACTCGTTTTAAACTTAAGATAAATAATATCTGTCTTAAATGAGAATTTGTGTTTTAGTTGATTAGAGTATTCCTATCTGTTACTTAATATAAGTCGTTTTAAATTATTTCACAGTAATTAAGAAAGTATTAAGAAATGTGTGTATTATGGTAGGTGTAAGTGTTTTTTGAAAATTTGAAAAACAAACTTTTTCCACCAATAAAATAGTTAAATTTTTTTTTCCTCTAATTGTTAGGGAAGAAAAGAATATACATCGAATGTATTACATCATACTTATTATATAATTGAGCTTATTTGTATTTTTTCAGAGTTTTTCAAAGTTTATAATGACATTTTAGTTTTTTCACTTTAAAACTCAAATTTAACAGAGCTTATATGTAATATTTTAAGTTGTATTGAAATTTTTTTTAGCTTAATGTTTAGGTAAACGAACTCAAAAACCTCATCGTAAAGCTCATAATTCTCAAAATAATACTCAAAAACTTTATTATAAAGTTCAGAATAATACATCAAAGGTATATAATCTATGTTAGTGCTTCAGATAATATTTAAAGCATGAAAAAGTGTATGAAAAAGTGTAAAACGACGTGTAAAAACAAATTTTTGATTTTCCTAAAACGACTTATATTAGGAAACGAATAGAGTACTTATTAGAATATTAGATGATCAAAATATAGTTTATTTATATTATTAATATCTCAGATGTGCTAATGTATAAGTAAACTTTTCACCTCACAATTTAATGGAACCTCTAGGAAAAATTCGTGTCTGATATGGGCTCAAGCGCGAGAATTATTTAGTGAAGTTTGAGTTGAGTTTTGATTAAACTAATTTAACCCGCATAAGTTCTTACTTAAGACAAGTATATACGTCTTAAGACGGATTAAATAGTATGAGTAAGATAAAAGCAAAATGTATAGAGAAAAATAATAAATTTGTTTTATCTACGTAATTATAAAATGATGCTGGATCCGTTTTAATGTTAAAACGATTACATCTGCCTTAAGAATAACTAACTGTTTAACAAGTACTATGTCAGTTGAGCTCGCCCTAATCATGCAAAAAAAAAAGGTGGCATCTTTATTGTTAGAAATAAAAACAATCTATCGTATGGAAGTATGGACACACAAAATGTGATCACTATTATTCTGCTACTCCTATAACTCTTTCGGTCTATTTTTTCTATTTTATTTATTAAATAACTTATTCATTTATTTATGCCATGACGGAGTTAGTACTTCAACTAAGGGAGAAATATTTCAACGAGGGTGAACCGGTAATAGTATAAGAGCAACTCGAAAAAGTCTGAAAATTTTAACTAAAAACAATGAATTTTCATTCTCTAGCGTGGTCGGATCAGTAATATTATACAAACAACTCGGAAAAAGTAGGAAAATTTTAACTAAAATATTGGAATTTTCATTTTCCAGCGGCGCGAGCTTCCCTACTATCCCTTATATTCCCTCATTCTGAACCATTTGTTTGCTTAAATTAAAATTTAAAATAATACTCATAAAGAATTAAAAAAAATAAAAATAAATGATTGAGATAAAAATAGTAAGATCTCATTATCAACTTGACTTATCCTTTCATTTGGAAACGTTTTTTCCATCCTTATTTCTTATTAATTGAAGCATGTCCTCTTTATTGTTACTGTTCTTCACTTCTTTTTGTCAAAAACAAAGGGAACTTCTTTGTGTGAAGAACAAGCATAATTAGTAGGAGAAGTGTAGGATTAAGTTAGAGTCAAGTATCAATGTAATGGTCAAATTAATATTAAGACTTAATTGCTCTAATTAAGTGGTAGGTGAAACCTATTTTATACTAAGTAGAAAGTTAACATACCAAAATTAGGTGAAAAGTAGGTAGAAGAACCTATTACCTTACGTGGTCAAATGGTGTAAAGCGACAGAGGAAAGCCTTGGAGGCTTGGAGCCTTTTTCAGTTCTTCCATTTTATACCTACAACTATACTCCCTCGATCTCACTCATTAGTTATCATTTGATTTTGATAAAAATATTAAAGAGATGTAAAATAAAATACTTTAATAATAATATTGCTTTTTAATCCTATCACTTGCACTGTTGTACGTGGGATAATATATACTATTAATAGAATTGATAACTATTAACTGATATATCCAAAAACGAAAAATGATAATTATTGACCGAGAGACGGAGGGGCTATAAGTTAAGGAGTACATACAATATTACAATCCTAAAAGGGACTCTCAATGCGGCACCACATTGCTAGAAAGTAGAAGCTGAAAAGCTCTCTTTATTTATTCAAAAAGCATACCTTTCTACTTTTGTAGGAGCTTTCAATTGTGATGGCCCGACAATGTCCACCTCTTTTGGGCCTCTCTCTGAAAAGTGAACAAACTTGACACTACACAAGTAGACTACTAGTAGAGCAGAGGTGAATTATTTGTACCAGATTCCCTCCTATGCGTCAGACGAGTAATAGCTAATGAGTAACACAAATTCTAACGGACCCACCTGTCGTAAGCTTGCAACGGGTCAAATCTTCCTCACAAAGAGCAAATGACGGTACAAGTGAGATGCAAATGGAGCCCCTACTTGCCTTGCCACTTGCTCTTTGTGAGGGGGATTTGAATCGTCGCAAACTTGCGACGGGTCACCCCGTCACAAGCAAGACTTATTGAATCAGTAAACCTGTTAAACGGGTCGGATGGGTCAGGTCTTGCGTCTGGCCATATGGTTCGGGTCATAACACGGGTTGGGTCGGATTGAATGCGGTCATGTCATATATGGGCTGAGTCATACGGGTCACGGGTCGAGTTATGGTGAGAATATGGGTTAAGAAATACTCCCTCCATTCAACTCCACACTACACATTTCTCTTTTTGACACTATTCACAAGTAAGAAGAATCTTTCAATTTCCGGCTAATACATAAGAGAAAATATATTCATGTGAGATCTTGTTTGATTCGTCTTTAAGAGTATATTAAAAATATCTAACTCGTATAATTTTTGCAAATACGTAGCGAACTATATATACGACGCAAAACGCGCGTTGGCAAACGTGAAAAAAGAAATGTGTAATGTGGAGTTGAATGAAGGGAGTAGTCTCTAACGACTTTTTTTTCGATATTTTATCAAAGAATTTTTTTTAAAAAAAGTAAAACATATTTAAAATTAATATTTTAATTATATTTAATGTTTACATAATTATACTAACATAATATTTATAATTTTTTTTTATAATTGTTTTAGTATAAAGTACTATAAAAGTTATATAAAATTGATTTTTTAATTGTGTGTAATTTTAAGTACTAAAAATAATAATTTGATAGCCTTTTTTCTAAAATATAATACTACTTCCGTCCCGGTCATTTGTTTACCATTTCCATTTTAGAGTGTCTCATTCATTTGTTTACCTTTATATATTAGGATAGTAATCTATGAATAATTTGATCACCCAATAGGACTATTGTTCACATGTCATCCACTAAATACATCCACAAGAGGTCCCCTACCATTTTCTTAATAAATGTGCCAAAAAGGAAAGGTAAACAAATTACCGTGACTGAGCGAGTATGTAAATAGTAATATTTTAATAAAACTTTATATTTACCTTGGACCCAACGGGTCGACCTACTCGGGTCTTGTTTCAACCCTAAAATTACGGGTCATTTTGGGTTCGGGTCAAACGGGTCGTCGGGTTGAAATTTCCGGGTCTTAACCCTAGAAAAACGAGTTAGTTCGGGTCGTGTTGTCGCAGAATTAGACAGGTCTACTAATTAGTATAGATTATGTGCTATAGCACGGTATTTGTAGAGGGTTGTGTTATAAAAAAGTTGTAATTAAATTGTTGTAATTAACTCATTTTTATATTTAATAGCGCTAATATTTATAAATTTTGTATTGAGACAATTATATTAGTATTTTGTGCCACTTATACGTATACAAATTATTATTAATTACGCTATTAAGTAAAGAATAAAGTTAGTATTAAGCTCAAGAATAAATTAAGGCACATAATAATGTGTGGTTGTCGAATAGTTGATCTATCTTTTTTGGAAGGTTAATATTTTTGTTTTTCATGGTTTATCGATACTCTTGTAAATTTTCATTAGCAATTTTATGCGAAAGATATTTAGAAGGCCTGAGATTTATCTAATGTTCTAATATAATGTGTTCTTCAAAGTATTGAGATAATGTATTTTTTAAAATTCCTAAAATAGTTTCTCCACAATATCAAATAACATTAAATAATATCATTATTTTATAAAAGATGTATTTTCTGTTGGGAAATTAGCGCCAATCTCCCACGCGCAACAGAAGTAACCAATTGACAAGTAAACCGTAAAAGTAAAGAACTGCAAGCAATAATAAAATGAGACAATATTTAGGGTCAAACCCAGGGCAAAACCTTCCAAACCGGAAGTAAAACCCACTAGCCAATTTGATAAGTGAATATTTGTATGATTTTAACCCCCAATTTAGCTTGGTTCTGTATGTCATTTGTGCTTTGTTAAGCCATTTTGTGAGCTAATATCGTCTTCTAGGCGAATTCCTATGTTCTAACCTGTTTTGTAGGGAAAGTGACGTTTCTACGCCCTTTTTCTATATTCCCGAGCATTTGCCTAGAACCCGACGATTTGAAGAAGCAAGCTTGACCAAGTGAAAGGCATTTCAAGAAGGTTCACTAATTCAAAAGAGAGAAGAAGTAATGACGATGTCGCAGTTGTCGGAAGATCAATCAATTAGGCGGAAGAATTCATCGCTTTACATCAAACTCTATCAACAAACCCGACTCAAGAGGTCAAGGGGGATGATGGAAGTCAAGTCAAAGCAAAGGAAGATGAAACGATAGTCAAAAGCACCCAGATGACAACTTACCCGATCGGGTAAGTGTGTACCCGATCGGGGATGTTCGCTGCTCCGCACAAAATGTTTCAACTTCCTATTTTTGTCCTATATGTTCAATGCTCGACCCCTTCCTCACGAAACCCTAATGCTATATAAAGAGAGCTCTAGCCCCTCTTCTCAACACACCTTACAATATCTTACATCCTCTTCTCATCCTTTCTTCTCTTCTTACATTTCCTCTTTAGATTAGGAGGAAGGGAGAACTAGTCTCTCTTCTATGATTTTCTTCTTTAGTCTTTAGTTCTTAGTTTATTTCTGTCCTTTTCATATCAAAACATTAGCTTAGATCAATAAGAATTTCAATCTTTGTAGTCTAGTTTGTTGGGTACAAGTGTTGTAATTCAAGGATCGATTATTATGTGCAAGGGATTTCTATTATTGTTATCGCTTTCATTGTTGATCGTCACCTAGGTATTCCCACTTTATCCTTTTTTTAATGTCTTTATATTTTCCATTTTGATTGTTATTTTCTTTATATGTTATCTTAGATTCATTTTAGTACTGTTATAATCGTCATTTCATTTCCTAGATTGTCAATTAGCGTCGTTATTATCGCCATATAAAGAGTCAAAACCAAATAAACATGTCTATCCTAGTTTTCATTGTTAATATCATCTTAGATTTAGACATCGCCATGAGTACGTAGTCACCTTTCTAGGGTGTAGGGTAGCCATGTTAGATTGATTAAAAAAATGTTAATTGGATAAAAGAAATTGTGCTTTTAAAACATTGTGTCTATGCATGTTTGGACTATAACGATAGTTAACAATTTCTGGCCGGAAATCATTGACTAAAATGGAATTCTTTTCCAAGGTAGAGATACGTAAATTGAATAGACAAAGCATGGCATGGTAGATTAAGACCTAGTAATTCGCCTAAAAGCCTGCTAGATCATCTGATCTATGATTGTAATGAACACATCATTCTTACGAACTCACGATGAATTATTTGCATGTTCCATAATTCAATTGTATCAATATATTAATCTACATGTATGAACCTACTTCCCTAGATGTTTTTCATCATTGTTAATTTATCACTCACTTTATTGTTTTCATTTCCATTTGCTTTTATTTCATTTTCGTTTATGCCTTGTAGTAGTTTAGAAACTAAATTCCCAAAACCCAGATATTCATTAGATAAGACCCAATTGCGAGACACCTCACATCTTATAGGAAACACCATCTCCCTGAGGATCGACCCCTACTTCCCTAATTACATTAATTTGTTATTAGCCTAGTCTGGGTAATTTATCTTTGTATCGGGCTTGCGACAAGCACGATCAAATTTTGGCGCCGTTGCCGGGGAGCACGGTTTAGTTTTCCTTTTCTTGTGATTTCTATTGCAATTAGTTTTATCTAGTCTTTAGGAACCCAAATTCCTTTAGACCTCTCTTGATTTTTCATCTTAGCTTTTCAATCTTATGCCCAGATCTTCTAGACTAGGGACCCCTATCTCTTTAGACCCCGACCTAGAAAGAACTCTGCGTAGAAGACGAAAGCTATTCAACGAAATTTCAAAAGCTTCTTATACTTCAAGTTTAGATCGTATTCGTGAGAAATACTTGGATATTCTATCTAATCTCGAAGGAGAAGACGATCCATTCTCATCTCCATTCACAAAAAAAAAAAAAAAAAAACCCAATCAACTTTCAAACAACACTCTATCTTCACCTTCACATTAGGAAATGGTTCGACTTTCTGACCATTCCAAACCCACCGCAGAAACACTTCCAAGGGGTATTGCTACACCCCAAATCGCAGCCCAAAACTTTGCGATCAAACCTACCTTCATTAACCTTATAGAAAGAAGCCAATTTAGTGGCAATGCCACAGAAGTGTGGGAAATATCGGTATACTCCCCTTTAAAATTTCGGATTATAATGAAATTATAACTATATGAATTTCTAGTCATAAATGAAATTGCATAATCATAAAACATGAGATTAAGAAATAACCTTCGGTCCTAAAAAAAGGCCTAAGAACAAATACCAAAGTAGGTATTGTCCTAATCGTAACACCCAAGATGGTTCAAGAAATGCATTCGTCGTGCTAGAACGAATACCCAAAAATTACTTCTAATTTTGTGTGTATAATTGATGATGAATATGAAGATGAATGAGAGAGTTCAAAATCAGAATTTTTCTTTCTCTCCTTTTCTTTGTGTGTGCCGTGAGATGTGTAGTAGTGTAGGGTTTTTATTTTTTTTCCTTTTATCTCACAAGAGCCGTGAGAATTGAAGAGGAAAGCATCCAAAAACCAAAACCCTAGTTTCCTTATTCATCTCAACCTCTATTAGGTAGTTAGCATTTAATTTAATATGTACATAATATAATATGTATTCTAATTATTACTAGTAATGGACCGTCACATAAACCGATTAATGCCGGACCAATACACTATAATAATATCGTGTAACACATATCCGCCAACTTAAATATAACAGTTTACATTTAGTTTAGACCGACATTATATACATTGATTAAATATAACATTTTATATTCAATCACCAGCTAACATTATTTAATCGTTATTAAATAATCGTATCATCATCACATTTGACTAACCTTTTAGTCAAATACATCGACTAACCTTTTAGTCATTTAATAAGGCATCAATATGATTATTTTCTCAAATAATCACATCTCTCAAACACATCCTTTAGGTGTGACTTTTAGGGATCAGTTGATCACCGCCATCTGTATGACAATAACGTCAAACTTATCTAGCAAGCCAACCGTTATCGATAAACGTTAATCAACTGATTATAATACAAAGTATACCCTGTGAACCTTAGCTGTTACACTAACTGTGGAGGACACTAGCTCCAACAATCTCCCACTTGTCCTTACAAGTGTATGTGCGATAACCGATTCTCATATCCTTAAATTTCTCCCACTCAATGTAAAACAATTTGCAAAGTCCGCATTCACAAAGGTCGTATTTTACAAGTGATCAGTATCAAGAGTGGTTTTCCCGACTAGAGAGTAACTCAACTGATAAACGAATCATTATTCGAGCATGGCCATGCATTTCAGTTACTACTCCTCGAGTGGCCCTGAGAAATAACAAAACCTGATAAAGGGTTGGATATTTTCCTCAACTCGAATCCTGCAGATGTAAGCACAGTATGAAATGACCCAGTAAAAATCTGCTTGGCCTCCTGTTACGGTCGACCGTGAGAAAGAAACCAAAGTCACCCAAAAACTGCCTTAATCTCTAGAGACAGTCGATAGTCAAAAGAATCGACTCTAGGAACACTATGGACGTCCTATCCACGACCTGGCACCGAATGTTGTTGAACATTTAGGACTCCATAACGTCGTCACGAATTACAATGTCCTACGAGGTATCCTTATTGTTGGAGTAGGTGTCCTCCACAATAGTGCGCCACATAATAAATCTTATTAAGGAATATAATTGGGATATTTATTGACTATATATATGATTAGTCAGTTGATTAACGTAAATCAATAACGGTTGGCTGACTAGAGTTTGACGTTATTGTCGTTTGACGGCGGTGATCAACTGATCCCTTTCGGTCACACCTAAAGGATGAAATCCAAATAGTAACTAATTATTTGTATACGATACAGTTAATTAGTACATTACATATATTCGATATGTACGAGAGTTAATTGTTAGAAATGAGTTAAGAACTCAAATTCGATTAAGCTTATTTTTCAATTATGCGATAATTGACTAATAAATTTATATCTTATTTTAATACGATTAAATAAGATTTAACTTAGTAATTAATCGTTAAATTACTAAATTAGTTGAGGTTTTGAGATAGAGGTAATTAGTTAATTATATTTACAAGGAGTTGTAAAATAAATTAACTAAGCATTGTGGGACCCATTATATATTGATATAATGGTAAAATATTACTTAAAATGTTAAGTACATATTATTTATTTAATTGAGTCATATAATTGTTATATGATCAAATTAACACTTAATTATACAAGATAATTAACCATATGATCAATAAGTATTTGTGAGACAAATATCAAAAATAAAAATGGACCAAACTAGGCCATTGTGGCCGGTTGGATTGCTAGTTACATGGTGATGATTGTTGTTCTTGTTTACACTCTTTAGTTACCAATTGAAAGTGACATAACAAGTAGAATACAATCATCACTTATACTACAACACTCCACCCTAATGCATGTGATTAAAATAAGCAAAATGAGAGCCTTGTGATGCTCATATGGACCGGCCATATTGCCTATAAAAGGGCAATATGGTTGATCATTTTATTTGTTCATTCATGCTTGTTTTTCTTACTTCTCTCAAAAACTCATCTTCTCTCTAAAAACTCTCAAATACTAATATTTACTAAGTATTACTAGTGTAGTAATATAGTCATAATATTAGTAGTATAATATCTATCTTATTATCTAGTTAATAATAAGGGTAGATTATTTGGGTTCATCTTGGTGCAACTTAGAGGAGAATATTCCTACTTGGAGATTATCC
This sequence comes from Heliosperma pusillum, assembly GCA_022085475.1. Classification (NCBI taxonomy): domain Eukaryota; kingdom Viridiplantae; phylum Streptophyta; class Magnoliopsida; order Caryophyllales; family Caryophyllaceae; genus Heliosperma; species Heliosperma pusillum. Next base: position 7,872 of record JAIUZE010073270.1, on the reverse strand, counting down.
ATATTTATAGCTCAAGAACAACAAGAAGGAGTTCTTGTTGTGCCCATATAATTTCCATATCAATGTGAGGAAATTTCTTCTTTTATATAAATGTCCTTGTATATTTGGGGCATCAATGTTTACATAATCATTAAATAACTAATTACAAGTAATGTTAGCAACTAATTAGGGAGTCTAATTAAGGTATTGAACTTTCTGTGGTATCAGAGGCTAGCTTTTAGCATGCACCATGTTCATTTTGGACATTTTATTAAAGTTATAAGATAACTAATAAATCAAAGATTTTGAGTTAAAATACGATTCTGACAAAACTTTTTGGTGCATGTATACCTACTGACCTCAAAATGTTTGTGGTCAAATTTCGTGATTTTAGGGATTAATTTGCTATTTATTTTGATTTTTTGGCGTTTAAACCGAGTTAACATGCATTTTATGAGTTAAAAGTTAACTAAAAATAGTTTCATGTTGATTCTGGCCATGAAATTTTAATATGCTCTCACATGCATGTCTTACATATTGTATGTAAAATTTCGTGACTTTTACTTATGTATTGCATGTTTATTGATTTTTATACGATAAAAGTCGATAATATGAGATTATAATGTTCATAAAACTGAAACGTCCATTTCTGGTCTTGAAATTTTTTTGTACATTTACCATGCTGTTGTTTATACTCTTGGTGAAATTTCATCATTTTTGTTCACTGTTGTTACTATATCTAAGGGTTTATTTGATAAAACCATTAAATACAAAGTTATTTGTTCATAAAATTAATTTAAATTTTTTGAGCAATGTTTTTTTATTTTTGAAGTTCCTGGAAATGTTCCAGAATGTAAAAAATTTTTGTTTTCAAATTTTTATGATGTTTATATTTTATTTTGGGTTTATTTCATAATTGTTATGATTAAACCATTATATTTAGCAAATGAAATCAAATCGATCTAATTAATGACCAACAAAATTAGTAGGAACTAATTTTGAGTTCTAAAACACTTTAGTTAATTATTTTTAATTTAAATGAGATTTAAATGTTGATATTTATTTTTAATGGTTAAAAATCAATAAATCCCGTAAAATCGAGCTACAATGAGCATGAATGTGTTTAGGGCGATTTTTGGCATGAATTTTGCAGCAATTTATTTTATTTAAGGTTGAATGAATGAATGTCATTTATTTAATAATTTATGCAAACTTTGTACGTAGTATGGCCTAGTTATTTTTATCGTTATTACCCGTAATGTAAGGGAATAACGGTTTGGTTGTAATTTTATTGCGATCTCGTATCGCCGGTTTGTATAATTTTAATAATTTCATTTCATAGAATAAATTTATAATAGGAATTTGTATATTTGTATATTTGTAATTATTTTTATGAAGACCGGTGACTCCCTCAAGACGGTGCCATTTTGGAAGGTGTTCCAAGTGAAGAGGCAAGGGACCAAGGAGTTGGTTTCCGAATTTGTAACTATCTAGTTATTTTTGATTAGCTAGGTGGCCATACTAGGATTTTATTGTTGCTTGGTTGCTTGCTTTATTTCCGCTCATGCCAAAATCGTTACACATGCATTTTATTTACCGTTATTGTCAATTCAACGTTATTCACAATTCACCGACTTAGTTCACTTATAGGAATAAATAACTAAATTGACAAGATCTCTCACATGTTTAAAAATTGAGATTAGCCTTACCAATTAATAACACCTATGAATCCGTGTTCATTAGGGCTACCACGCTCGTGGGTCCCTTTTTACCTCGGGTAAGTAGGGTGATACGATCACAAGCTAAAATTGGATTGACTCAACGAGATAAGCGTTATCTTGGGACTAGGAGATGGATTTAGTTGAAATCCGTCAACCAAGAGTTCTAAGGGTAGAATTAGTCAAGTAAAGACTTACCATTTCTAGATAAAAGTAGCATGCGATGACTATTTTTATTTATAGATGGGTCTTGGAATGATTTATATAATTTAGTGAGAGGTCATTATATGAATACTTAACTTGTTAAAATGTTTTTCAAGTAAATTAACAATGAATGTTTATATATTTCTTTTTGTTGTAGTTACAATATTCGCATAATGTCGACATCATCAAACGTTGCAACCTTGGGTAAGGACTCATGGTTGAGGTCCGTCATGGACAAGTGTGTCCTTAAGGATGACGGAAGTACCATATACGTTGATGGGAATCAACTATCAAGAGCGCCCGCGTTTATCCGATAACTCTGCTTCGCTACTTGGTCCGCAGAGCCCCCACCGAATACCATCAGCGCCTCGATCCATCCGCGGTGGTTCCGCGCCGAGTATGACCTTTATTTGAAGGTTGCTAATGACGTCAATAATGTCTTGATTTGGTCAATCTCACCCAAACTCAAACTCCAATTGATTTCTCTCAATGCATATGCGATATTCACGAGGATCACTTCGATGTTTTCGCAAGCCCCTCAAATTGTCCAATATGAGGCGATTACGAAATTCTTTGATACTAAGCTTCAAAGGGGCCAAAAAGTTGGCCCACACGTGCTCAAAATGGTTGAGTACGCAGACACCTTAGAGCGTCTAGGGTGCAAAATTCCGAAGAATTTGGTGGTGGGTAAGATCCTTCATTCACTCTCACCTAAGTTCACCCAATTTAGGGTGAACTATAACATGAATGGCATGGACAAGAGTTTCCATGAACTCCATGCACTCCTCACCCAAGCTGAGAGGGACATGGAAGCTAGTGGGAGTGAACCCAAGGATGTACTTTCCATGAAAATGAAGAACATGAACCTTGGGGTGAGGAAGGACAAGGGAAAGGGTAAGACTCTTTTCAAGAAATCCGGCAAGGGAAAGGCCAAGGTCCTTTATAAGGCCAAGCCCAAGGTCAACAAACACGCGGAGGCGGAATGCTATTATTGTAATGGCAAAGGGAATTGGAAACGCAATTGCCCCAAGTACTTGAAAGATAAGAAGGACGGTTGTGGGACAACGTCAGGTAAAATTCTTTCATCACTCTATATGATAGATATTAACTTTGACTAGTACCATCTTCTTGGGTATTTGATACCGGGTGGTTCTCACCTTTGTAATCATGTACAGGGCTGAGGGACGATGCAAGCACTAGCCAAGGGTGACGTGGTTGGGACCATACGCATGGGAAATGGAGCTTAAGGTAGCCGCAAGGTTCCGTTGGGCACCTAGTCGTTCTCTTTCTGCCTTATGGCTTAGAGTGTATTTTAAAAATTGCTATTATGTACCAACTTTTACCAAGAACATTATCTCCATTTCCGTGTTAGACATGGAAGGTTTTTCATTTTGTATTAAGAACAACTGTTGTACTTTTGCTTTTAATAAAATGGTTTATGGCGAGGCCATTTCTATTGGAGGTATTTATGTTCTAGATATTGCAAAAGAGGTCTATCATGTAGAAAAAAAGAAGCTCAAAACAGGTGAACCTAATCAATCATACCTTTGGCATTGTCGTTTAGGGCACATAAACGAACGACGCATAAAGAGACTTGTTTCATCTAAAGTACTCAAACCATTCGATTACGAATCTTATGGCGTATGTGAATCTTGTCTTCTAGGCAAGATGACTCGTGCTCCTTTTACTGGAAAAGGAACACGAGCAAGTGAAGTATTAGGACTTATACACACGGATGTATGCGGTCCAATGACTATCCGAGCTAGAGGTGGTTATCACTACTTCATTACTTTTACCGACGACTTGAGTAGATTTGGATATGTCTACTTGATGAGGCATAAAAGTGATGCTTTTGAAAAGTTCAAAGAATTTCAAAATGAAGTAGAAAACCAATTGAATAAAAAGATTAAAACCCTACGATCCGATCGTGGTGGTGAATACTTGAACAATGAATTTGATTCACACCTAAAAGATTGTGGTATAGTATCACAATGGACTCCTCCTGGAACACCTCAATTAAACGGTGTATCTGAAAGGAGAAATCGAACTTTATTAGATATGGTTCGATCTATGATGAGTCTAACAGAGCTTCCTGATTATTTTTGGGGTTTTGCTATCTTATCTGCAATATTTTCACTAAATTGAAGCCCGACTAAAGCGGCAAACAAGACTCCATATGAGATATGGACAGGAAAGAAAAAGTACCTCTATTTGTCATTTATGAGAATTTGAGGATGCTAGGCATTTGTTAAGAATAAGTCTGACGATAAACTCCCACCCAAATCCGACAAATGTCAATTTGTAGGATATCCAAGGGAAACACGTGGCTATTACTTCTACAATAAACACGAGGACAAAGTGTTTGTGTCTCGTGATGCAGTCTTTTTAGAAAATGATTTTATTTCTAAAAGACAGAGTGGGAGAAAATTTGAACTTGATGAAGTCCAAGAGCCACAAACCGAAAAGGACGACGAGGAAAACGTTCCCTCTTCGTCTGGTACGGTCATGATTCCTTCGGAACCTAGGAGGTCAAGCAGAATTAGTCATCCACCTGATAGATACCTTGGTATTATAGAGGAAGGTGATGACTGTAATGTTTTACTTTTTGAAAGTAACGAACCTACTACCTACAAAGCAGCCATTTCTAGTCCCGACTCAAAGCTATGGCTAGGAGCCATGCAATCCGAAATGGATTCTATGTACGACAATCAAGTATGGGACTTGGTTGATTTACCTAAGGAGGTACGACCTCTCAGTGTAAGTGGATCTATAAGATCAAAAGTGGCATAGACAAACATAATGATGTTTATAAAGCTAGATTGGTGGCAAAAGGTTTCACCCAAGTTCATGGTCTTCACTATGACGAAACCTTCGCCCCAGTCGCCATGCTTCTATCCATAAGGATTATCTTAGCGGTTGCCGCATTTCATAATTATGAGATTTGGCAAATGGATGTCAAAACCGCCTTCTTGAATGGGATTCTAGAAGAGGAAGTGTACATGACACAACCTGAAGGTTTTGTGGATCCATCAAACCCTAAAAAGGTATGCAAACTTAAGAGATCCATCTATGGTCTTAAGCAAGCATCCAGGAGTTGGAATCATCGTTTCGATCATGTAATGAAACAAAATGGTTTCACTCGAGCGCGAGGGAAACCGTGTTTATTACATGAAGTTAGTGGGAGGTAAAGTAACTTTTCTAGTCTTGGTATTGTAGATGACATACTATCATGGGGAATGAATATTCCAATGCTCCACTTCTGTAAAGGAAGTGGATAGGAAGACATTTCCAAATGAAAGACTTAGGAGAGAGGCCCAGCCGCATTTTAGGGTATCAGGATCTTGATAGGGATAGATCTAAAAGGATACTAGCATTAAGTCAAGAGACTTAATTGATAAGATTCTTGATCGGTTCAACATGAAAGACTCTAAGAGAGGCTTTATTCCTATGGGAAGTGGGATCACTTTGAGCAAGGCAGAGTGCCCTACGAAAACCGAGGAGATTGAACGCATGAAATTGATCCCTTACGCTTCAGCCGTTGGATCAATCATGTATGCTATGATGTGCACTTGTCCCGACGTTGCATATGCTTTGAGCATGACAAGTCGTTACCAAGCAAATCCAGGTGAGAGTCACTGGATAGCCGTAAAGAACATCCTTAAGTACTTAAGAAGGACCAAGGATTCGTTCTTAGTGGTTGGAGGCGAGACTGAGTTACGTGTAAAGGGTTACACAGATGCCAGTTTCCAAACAGATAGGGATGATATGAAATCCCAATCCGGCTACGTTTATATGATGAATGGAGGTGCTGTTTGCTGGAAGAGGTTCAAGCAAAGCGTTACAGCGGATTCTACAACAGAAGCAGAGTACCTTGCAGCGTATGAAAAGCTTGCAAAGGAAGCTGTGTGGATCGGCAATTTTTTGGAGGGGACTTCAGAGTCCCTACTGCCAAAGATCCTATCACAATTATTGGATAATAGTGGGGCTATTTTTCAAGCAAAAGAGCCCAAGTCTAGTAATAAGTCTAGACATGTACTTAGGAAATATCATGTAATTAGAGATTACGTGGACAGAAAGGAAATTGACATTTGTAAGGTTGGGACAGATGACAACAGTGCTGATCCTTTAACCAAGCCTTTATCAAAGGCTAAGCATGATGGTCATGTCGTCACAATGGGATTGAGACGTGTGCCAGAATTCCTTTAGATTATGTAATATGTAATAATTGAATGTTGTATTAATTATTTCATATATGATAATGACATTCATTGTTCGAGTTTTATTTTAAACTCTTTTATTTAGTTTGACTAAATTTAATACTTTGTTTATCCGAATAGATGGTTGAACCCTATTCAAGTGAATAGGACGAACTTAGTATTTTGTCCCTAGTCACTCAATGAGGTGACGTCTCGAAATGACTAGATTGTAAGTCGATCGATGGTTGGTTCAGCACCATGGGGTCAGGGAGATGACTGGTCGTTTACATAGACATACTGCTTAAGGACACTCTGTCGGACAGTGAAATGGTAGAGACCCTTAAATCAATTATTGATGCCTGGTCGTGGCAGGGTCTTCTATCTTATTCTGATAAGTCGATTTTGACTGGCGACCGTCTATCTGAGTCGGTGCAGGTTTTGCAGTTTCCGATTGCTTTTGGTTGATGTTCTAGTCGTGCCGTTAAAAAAGGAGGCCGATGGACTTCTTTGGATCATGGTGATTGCATTCATACAGAGTAGATGGATCAAAGGAATTGTCCACCCGCGTTGGGTAAAAAACATCTTTAGGCCACTAGGAGTAGTTATGTAAATGCGGGCCACGCTCGGAAAGAGATCTATGGTAGATTTTCCGGTCAGACAGTTACTCTCTCTATCGAGTTAAAACCACTCTAGATATTGTTCAATCGCAAGTGCGAGCCTGGAAGAACCTTGCGTTGAGTTGGGAGATGTGATAAAGAGAACAAGAGATCGGCGGACGCACACTTGTGTCAGACAAGTGGGAGATTGTTGGAGTAGGTGTCCTCCACAAATAGTGCGCCACATAATAAATCTTATTAAGGAATATAATTGGGATATTATTGACTATATATATGATTAGTCAGTTGATTAACGTAAATCAATAACGGTTGGCTGACTAGAGTTTGACGTTATTGTCGTTTGACGGCGGTGATCAACTGATCCCTTTCGGTCACACCTAACGGATGAAATCCAAATAGTAACTAATTATTTGTATACGATACAGTTAATTAGTACATTACATATATTCGATATGTATGAGAGTTAATTGTTAGAAATTGAGGTAAGAACTCAAATTCAATTAAGTTTATTTTTCAATTATGCGATAATTGACTAATAAATTTATATCTTATTTTAATACGATTAAATAAGATTTAACTTAGTAATTAATCGTTAAATTACTAAATTAGTTGAGGTTTTGAGATAGAGGTAATTAGTTAATTAGATTTACAAGGAGTTGTAAAATAAATTAACTAAGCATTGTGGGACCCATTATATATTGATATAATGGTAAAATATTACTTAAAATGTTAAGTACATATTATTTATTTAATTGAGTCATATAATTGTTATATGATCAAATGAACACTTAATTATACAAGATAATTAACCATATGATCAATAAGTATTTGTGAGACAAATATCAAAAATCAAAATGGATCAATTTGAGGCTCACATGGCCGGTTGATGTGTAGTTGTTGGTGATGATGTTTGTTCTTATTCACACTCACAAGCAACATATGCTTATGACATGAATAGTAAACATGAAATCATTTTATTCACTACAACACATTACCACCTTGCATGGCAATAAAATAAGAAGAAAAAATCACCATTTTGTGATGTTGAAAACCGGCCCTCTTGGCTATAAAAGGAGAACAATTGTTGTTCATTCCTTTACTAGTTCATTCTTGTTTTATTTCATACATCTCTCAAAACTAAACTTCTCTCTAAAACTC